>JAPMAE010004386.1:0-14214 GCA_036584705.1 Rhyacophila sp. 25_7
TTTTTCTTTTCTATATTTTACCACACACAATATTTTTATATTTGTTTTATCAAATTTACGAATACACGCATTTCTCGATTAGCGTTGTACCAAATAACACGAAATTCGATTTTAACACGATTCGTCATGAACCATCAAATTTCAACTAGCTCAAATCACAATTTTGCACTATATTTAGAAAAAGTTTAAGGCAAAATGAAACTATTTTCTAAACCGTGAATCTATACCTTGCTTTGAATATACATTCAATCTAAACATCATATTACATATGAAAGATTTATTTGTATCTTTATAATTTAGAATATATTTAATTATTTTGAATGAACTTACTACCCGTACGTATATTAAACCATTTCAATATATATATACATATATATCTATATAAGTATCTTTTTTTATATAAATAAATTTTTGCTGTCCATGTTCATAATCCCTTATTTCCCATTTGACTTAAAATTACGATAAACGTAGTATGAAATAAAATATTGTTTGATATTTATAAGGACTTTGAGGCAATGAATTGTAATATTGGTAATATTGCTTATTAAATTCGACTGGTGTGATTCGGGTAACCAGTCAGTCGTCTTATCGAAGGATGCCTATTTTTATTACAATGTGTATAGATAGATATTTTTAAAATCCAGGAGTATGGACGTGTGCGTCCACTCAAAATTCCCGTTGAAGAAGTATAAACGTATATGTACCTCAAGCATTATGCTATAAAATACATGTATATATTATTTATGCATTAAATAAACATTTTATTAAAATAATAATATTGCATAAATTTAAAACTAGATTAATGAAGAAACTCTCACCCGATTGTGTAACCGTAATTAAAAACTCATTTCTACAGATGTTGATAATATGGGTATTGTATGATCTTTATGCATGGGTATATACAAGAGTATGTGTTTTTTTTTTATTTACGATTATACAGATTACACAGGAGAATTTGTATTTTTATTTAAATATAAGCAAGTCGCATAAATAAACAACAGTACGCGTTTAATATTATAGTAAAAAAAATGTCACGAATAAGTATCATATTTTTTAATTAAAATGAAAATCCATAGCGTAAGTATTATGTATTTACTGGCACATAATTCATTCGCAAAGGTGAATATTTCCCGAAATATTTTCAATGAATCCGGATATTACAGTGTTAATAATACCAGGGGATATTTTTGAATAATTAAATATTTGTCTTGGATGGTATTTTTTTCTTATATTTTGCGATCACAGAGTTACTGTTTCATTAAACAGAATATTGTATAATGCAAACAAATAGAATAAATTATAAGACTGCCATCTCAAAATGCTCGAACACTTTAAATGTCCGCACATTATTATTTCTTTTAAAATTTCTCGCATAAAATTTTACTAACATATAAAAGAAATGATATTTTGTCGATTGTTTTAAAATATGATATACTAATATAATTAAACCGTCTAGGAGAAAATAGAACAAGAAATGGTCTTTAGCTTTTATTCTTTATTGAAAATGAAATCTATATCATTCATTACCGTATTTATAAATTACTTAACATTATATTGGATTATATTAATAAACGTTATTTGAATTCATACATATTTTACTCACAAACATAGTATGGGTATCTGTATTTTCCTAGTTAGCATAATCATAATAATCTGTGAGAGTCAATACATTTATTAAATAATGCATTTATATTTTTTTATTAATTTGCGTTGTATTTAAATGACCGTAAAAATTATTATGAAATTAATTGTTTCATTGGAGTACTATTTACAATTTTGTCAAATCTTAAGGATATGACATTTCTTTCTTAGAAGGTAAAAAAAAGGTAAAAAATTTCAATCACTGATTGAAATAAAATTTGATTATTTTATTATAATGGCTTTCTTCAAATATTAACAGAAATTATATATAATTTATTGACTAGGATTTGTCGCTGATTATTCGATTTAAATTTTCTACAACACAACGATTGATGATCGTAACGGCTAAGAGTTTTTCAAGCCTTTTTATAAATCGGTTTTATCCTCTCAGTTACGTTTTATTAAGTGATAAATGTGCGTTTATTTTACAAGACTAGTTTATTCGAAGAAAACGTTTTTATTTTTTTTCTTCTTTTGTTCTAATAAAATATTTCAATTTGAATTTTTTCAGGGTGTCATTTTCTATGAGAGCTTTCACATACTATAAACGTTATTTGTTTTATTAGCTGGCAGCAGTTAATTAATATACATGACAACTGTTTGTGATAATTATAGCTTTTCATTAACTTAACGGTTTGAGTGCAGTTACCATCAAAGCAAAAGTTTTGTTTACACTCAAATACTCGCTTGACACTGCCCGCATAACTGCAAGAGGCTGCTAAATAAAATCGCAACCTATGCAGACAACTCACTTCACAGAGTCTATAAATTTTCTAGCTATTAGTTTGCCGAACGTAAAAAACTAATCTAAAATATAAAATCTTATCATAACACTATAAATACTGTATTCTATTACATATTAAAAACTTATTCACAGAATTTTTTGTTTACATCAGTATTTATTGAAGTTTTTTTATTATTACTATTGCTCTCGGATTCTAGAAAGCTAATTAATATAAACATATCTTCTTAAATAAATAGTAATATTAGATAATTATAATGGAAATGGTAGTATTGAAATAGTAACAAAGTTTTTAAAGATATTTCCACAAATATATTAAAAAAATATTTAAGACCGGTTTCTATTGTAACGTTTTCAATATGACGTAGCTGTAATATAATAATTAACAAGTTGGATTGTGGAAGATTTGTGGCTCATCAACATTATATGAATATAGTCTTCAAGTAACTTAATATCAAGAACTCATGTCATTATGAAAAAACTAAATTTGGGAAAAATTTATATCACTGTTCTGATATGTCGGTAAATAGAGAGTAAGTTGTATCAAACGTAATGCGTTGACAATAGAACGCAATAAGAAAAATATGTTTATCTAGTTTTATAATTTCGTAGAAAAGTTCGGAGAAAAGGCCAGCAAGTGGAAATGTAATGCGAATTACTTCTACATATAAAGTAGCAGAAAACCTATCGATATGTAATAGGAAAGGAATGAAATATTTGTTTATTTGACCAGTACAATATTTACAAATGAAAGCTACGGTACCACCGTAATTAATACAGTGGAAATTGTCAAGTGAAATCAAACATCAAATATAATATGACGATAAGTTATTATTATTTTACTTACAAAAACATATTAAATAATTGAAATTAAACACTTTTTATTACAAATTATTACAGACAGATAGTAAAACAATTATTATCGTCAATTATATGGGCCAAAAAGTAATAGGATTGAGAGATTATATATTGCCAGGGATGGGATCGCTTCAGCCTCTTGTTAAATTTAATAATATTTTTTTTTCTCAGTTCAAATTAATACAATTTAATCTGTAGATAATTTAAAAGTATTATGAAACATAAGACTTCCTTGCTATTTGAAATTCATTGTAAAATTAATTAATCCTATTTATTTATAATAAGAGAAATCTAGAGGATTTTTTCACCTAGTCGTATTATATTTAAACGCCAGTTATATATATTTATAGTACTATCAGATATTCATATCAACAGTTCTATGAACGATGCTTTCAACGATTGTTCTTCGTACTTTACACTTGTATATTTTTTCTTTATCGTAATTATGCACAATTTTTCAAAATACATTTCTGAATATTTATTACTAACGTTCTTTTATTTGCTGTTGGTGTCCTTAGTTATATGAATGAAATATATTGCATAAAATTATACAATACTGATAAAATAAAACTTCCTCAGTCTCCAAAACACCTTGCACTAACAGTTCTGACACTAAGCGAACTCCTTGTTAACGTATTGGCGGCGCATCATTGATTGAATAATTTTATAATTCATCATTCGAATAGTCTTTATTTTTGTTTAAATAGAAAACATATTAAAACAATAAAGTTTTTTATATAATTTTATTGCAATTAAATGTTACAATAAACCTTTTCGCTTATTTTTTTCTGACGTAAAAAAAATGTGACGTGAAGTAGCTGGGTCGCCTGCGACGCGCTCTGTTTACCAAATTTGGTAGCGATGAATTCCAAAACTGCCGAATTGGGTTCTCGGCAAAGCTTTTCGAGACTTCGAAATGAAAACAACAAAAAAAGCTGAAAAGCAAACACACTGTAAACCGGCAGCCGAAATGGCGGACTAATGTGGATGCTGCCTATCTCGAAACAATGGGGTAACATTTCTACGCCGGTCTGGGAATGCAGCAGAGAATTTCATCACTTTTTATCGAGAGCTTGACGTCAAATGACAAAGAATTTGTATACAGGTAATTAATATTCAACGTAGATGACGGTTATATCACCATTTTTTCTCTTATGCAAGTAACTGAAACACGATAGAAAATCATATGGACGAAGTTGTAGAAACATTCCTTCTCAACCACGCGTTATATTACTTAAATATGTAGCCTTAAATAAATATATACAAAAAGTACTAATTGCTTTTGTCTAATTAGAACGGAATTAATTTGCGTAGCTGTATAGCAGTGATGAGCAATCTGCGGCATATGCGCTGCGTGCAATACTCGGCGTATTTAATTGCTGGCCGTGTTCATATAACTAAAAAAAAAAAAAACATTTATTTTATTCGCAATTTAAACTGTTCATATTTGAGTGCATTTTTTTCAATTTTAAAATTATGAAAGAAAACTATTATAGGAATACCATTAATGATGAAATGCTAAAAATCTAAATAATTACATAATCACAGTATCTTCAATAACTGTAAATAATGAAAAACTTGTTGCCGAAAAGTAGTGCAACAAATCTTATCAAATATACGTTTATTATATGTACTGTATTAGCTTTTACTAGTTAATAATTTATGTATGCATCTATTTTGTATGTATTAGAAATCAGTTAATATTTAGCTTTAGTCTGCTGTAGAAAAAGTTGCTCACTATTGGTCTAGAGCAGCGGTAACCAAACTATGGCCTGCGGGGTGCATACGGCCGTCCAAAGAGTTTCATCCAGCCCCTATGTTTGTTTACACGTGCAATTTAAATAAATGTTCTAATATGATTTCAATAAGAATATGTTTCGTTCGCCTCCCCGCTTTTTTTTTGCTGCGCGAGTAATTTAGTCTAAATATAGTGAATATCTTAAGACCCATGTGACTCAAATGGGCGGATTATTATGTAAAGTACGATGAATCTAGAACTGACAAGAAGGTATTTGAGGAAACTCTATTAAAAGTCAGCTCAAAATGAGATGGGTGGATAGCGACACTAATTTAAAAAAATGCAGATAGAGAGCTAGGGTGCAAAGACGCCTGGAGGGAGACTGTGCAATCAGCAATGTGCCTGAATGGATCAGTGATAGATAGTAGTAATAATTATATAACTGATATTATGATTCGTTTTAAATAAGTCGTCCCATCAAAATATACGTCTCAAATTATTTATCATAAAGCATTTATTTTGTTCAAATTAAATAGCTACACCGTATATTACGTAATTTATTCTGTAAAAGTTTTTTGATCGCAATTTAGTATCGACAAAGAAAACATACAAACTTACCCAACAAAAATAAAGTTGCTTAATTAATTATTGTTATTTACTGTTACACAATTACGTAATTCCATATTGAAAAATATTGTTGCTTATCTGAAACGGAGCACATGGCATCCTTACAGTGTGAAAATCTTCTTATCGACTGTTTTTACGAGTTGTTTGTTATTAACTTGAACATTTCGGATTTGTATCCTGGCTACAAATATACAAATAAACAATCATTTGAAATATTTTGTGACCTGCTATGCGATTGAACCCGCCGTCCCTTGGACTCACAACCAATCAATAATAACTGAGTCATATAAATAATATTTTATTGTTTTATAACTGACAATATTTTTCTTATAAACTTAATAGAATTCAAAGTTTTCAAACAAAATAGGAATATTTCGAAACCGCACTCCTGTTTCTGATACATTTTCGATGCACTTCTCAGAATAATGCTAAGTATTATTGACTGGAACTCATTCGATGCTAAACGTAAACAGTATGAAGGGCGTATTCAGTTATATTTGTATGTAAAGATCAAGACGGTATTTATCGTACGAGATCAAAAAATTGAGCCGTTAACCAAGCTAGGAAACAATGAGTTTTTATATTATATTTAATTCAATAAATCATTATTAAAATAATAAGTGATGGTAGTTATAAATAACTCAGCTACTTAAGTTGATTCGACCCTCGGTCTGACCGATCGGCTATAGTGACTTAGTTTCCTCAAGGAATAACTTCTTATCTATGAAAAATAATGTACACGGAAAGCGGAATGGTCTATTCCCATAAGCTCTATTTAAATTTTCTATAATATGTACACTAGTATACATTAATCAAGGTACATACTGGGAAGTTCTTTTTAAGACACTCTCGAAGACATTATATACATATATATTCTGTCATAAAAGTTGTTCGTATATATATTTACGGATTTAATAATAACGGAATTTAATACCCACCGCATCCGTAGAGTATCGAGTCTCACTAGTTGGGTGACTTTTTCAATCATTATTGTATATTGATTTTGATTCAGGGGATAGAAACTGAGAGAATCTTGATATTATGAAGGTCAATATGTTTGTATTGATTACGCAACATTATTTATGTATACATTCGTATATGTGTATGTAAAAAGACTATTATATATAGCTAGCTTGATTGTCTTAATTAAAACAATGATAATAAAAAAAAACCTACATATTATGAGATAATATATGTTTTTCACTCATTTTGATTACTGTACATTTTTGCTAAGAAATCTCTAGATTAAAATAATAACACACTTATATATAATTTATTTCAAATATTTTTTAAATCAAGATTAGATTTATGTGCGTAACATTTTTTTAACAATCGATTATTTATTTTTAATCTTTTATATTTACAGGTTAATTTTTCGATAGTTATATTTTCGATTTCCACCAAGGATTGACAGTAGAGATTATTATTTATTTGAATATATAGCATCATGAAACCGGTCTTAGTTTTAAAAAAAATATTCTGTTGAAACAGGTATAAAAACTTGTTCTTATATGCACAAAATGCATATAATATATATATATATATTTATTTATTTCCAACATTTCAAGAGAGCCTAGACTGATATTGCAGAGTGGTGAAATAATAAACAATTATGTGATGTTATTGAAATCGTACAATGCTAAATTTATTTATGTAAATGCAACGAAACAAGAGAATATTAACAAAGCTTAAGTAATTGTATTCACTTACGTGTTTTATAATAAATCGTAAGTTCCTTGTATAAACAAAAGTTATACCATGTTTGCTGCAGTAGAATGAGAATGTGCCATAATTTCATAACAATAGTCTTGAGCGAGCTAATGAACTCTTCCATAATTAGCATTGATTTCATATGCAGTTGTTTTTTAGAATTACGGAATAAATAATTTACATATATGTAATTGAATATAACATTAACCTCTCCAGAAGGCGCGTTTTTTAAATTACGGTTGCACAATTGTGTGAACGCTTGTCTATCTAATCTAGCCATTAATTTTTAATTTTATTAAATGTATGCAATACTGTTGTTGTATCATGTTTATTTGATGCATATATACTCGTAATATATTCGAGTATTTTATCGCTTGTTGGTTGACGTACAAATACGTCTATACTTCTTCAAAATGAATTTTAAGCGGACGCATATGCTCGTCCATACTCCTGGACAGGTTAATGATCGAATAATGCAGCTTATGGGATATATCTGTGACAATATTCAAAGCTCAAATTTAAAAATTGATGCTTGCGACGAATTATGGGAATGGAGTGGTATGACTTTAAGCGAAACGAAATAATAAGGGAACGGATCACGCAGCCTTTCATCACATCCGAAGTGAAGATGAAGCGTTAGACTTGGCTGGGCCATGTGCTAACAATGCCTGAATCACATCTCAATCAGACATGCCTCATCTTCAAGTCAACTGAATCTCGTCGTCCCAGGAGGCCGCTGGACACCATATACAGGTGTATTCGACAGAGTTACGGGACGCCAGCATGACATGGGAGGACTCAAAAACATTGGCCGGCGAAAAGAACTCATAGAGGTAACATGTAGGTCCACATACTCCGGATAAGAGGCATGACATGGTTTAAGAAGAACAGTTTGTTATTTTTAAAATTGCATATATTAAGAGTCTAATACAAAGTAGTCATCAACAAAGCTTTCATATTTTTCGTTTATTTTTAAGACATGTATTTTTTTAAATCAACAAAGCTTCTAACAGCGAATTTAAAAATTAAATAAATTTTGACAATTAGATTGAATTACAGAAATATTACTTTTAATCGGCACAACAAATGACGTTAGCTAAAAGAATAAATTGTATTTACATATCCTTTTAAGATTAAATAGTAAGCACGCATTTAAAAATATTAATAAGTAATTAGGTGGAAAAGGTAATGCTATATATTTTGAACATATGCGAGTAAATAAGAATTAAGACATCCAATACTAGAAGTATAAAACCATGGATGTTGTTGGAAAACCTTCCCAGAAATCAACAAGTACTCGTATCTTTGTATAATCAACAAATGTTACGTATATTAAATATAAATAGTATATTTTACTTATAAGCTTAGTTGAATATGAATAAGAACCTAAAATATAACATATAACAAAGTTATAGCCCTTTTCGAGATATTTTCATATCACAACTGATAACATTACTATGATAGTTTTAGTGCAGTCAAAATCTACGTAGTGGTATATCCTGGTAATAAATTACTGTATCAATAAGAGATATATTTTATAATATTTGTAATGATCACAATAAAATGCTGGCGGTGACTTATCAACACTTTACGTTGATAATTCTGTATAATATATGAAAATAAAGAGATTAGGGAAAGCTGGATAAAATATTCTATTTATGTTGTTTATTAATGTTATGTATACATCGTTCAAAGTTCATTTTTAAATGTAAAAAATTTAATAGACGTAATGACAATAACATATTCAATAATTTTGTAATATTTTATCAAGCCTTTAAACATACTCAGTAGTAGTAAGTTGTACATTTCTGTTTTTATTAATGACATTATATTTTTCCAAGAAACTAACTTATATCCAAGACTGTTACTTTCATATTCCTTACGAATGCACATGGCCTTAGAGATGGGGCATTAAACACATTATAGTTCATTCCGACACACTAATGGAAACAATTCGGACTGAAGAAAATAACAAATCCCACAAGCAAATAACCGATCCATCGACAGATCATACTGGACACCAGTGACTCGAATACTATATTTCATTAGCACATACTATATTTATTTTTGCTATTAATTAACTATATTAATTTTATTAAAAAATAAATAATATTTGAAAAGTAAAATAAAACTATATTATACCGTAAAGTATATTATCTTAGTTTATTTGACATAATTTAGATTATCGAAAATAAAAACCTTTATTTTAATTTAATATATTTAAAAGAATTGGATGTAAAATAGAATGTAATGTTAGTTGAAATAATAACACTGCTATTATATACGTATTTCGAGAAAATATACTATAAGCCCATTTCGTTTATTTGAAAGTAGATTTTGTAAAAATAAGAATGAAATAACCATGTGAATTTTTCAATATTTTGACTTTATAGTAATGATTGACAGGATATAAAATTAAATATGCATTTTCAAAACAAGAAGAAAATTGAATTTATAAAAAAATGTGAATATATTCACAAGTAACTTTGCTATCAGACATGTTTTTGGTAATAGCTCCATGTAATAAACATTCAGTAGCTTTTGATTCTAGGTATATATTTGAATTATGTAGCATTAGAGGTTATTGTATTTTTCACGTTTTTGCTTTACTTTCTTATACTCCAATCAGTATTTGAAGATTGAATAAAATTGTACTAACACTTAGAATAATATACGAGTATATCAAGATAGTTATCGTGTTATTACTCTTTATGTGTAAACTTTGTAAAATATTAACTGAAACATGTGCTAAAATATAAATCAAAACACTTACAAATATAAACTCTGCAGAAGAATTTGCAAGTCTGGTATAGCTTATGTGAAAGTATTTGTTTTAAAAAATAACTTAAAATTATATTGTTTCCAATTTTAATATCCGAAATATAGCACGCCATTATCACAGAATGTAAACTGTATCGCTTAGGTTCTAATAATAGTTTTTATATGTGTTCTCGCACCTTTTGAGACCGACTCACCGACAGGAGGTAATAAAGTAAACATTTTTACCGGAGCGCACATGCTTCCAGTTAGCGGGGCCATGCCAGTTCCGCTGCAGACAAATTTTATCCACACGAAACAGGGATACTCAAACGTATTCAGACCTTTTTATGATCGTATGAATATTTAATACTATCCGGTAAAAGTGCTTTATAAAAATCAGGCACCCTCTGCGTATATTTAATTTCAATAGTTAAATAAATGTAATCTTTTATATTTCGTGACTAGCCGACTTTTTATTCAAATTTCAACTTTGGAAGAGTTTTCAATTGTATATATGTAGTATATACAAAAATAATTAATAGACGTTATAAAATAAATACAATGGGATCACGATTCTTACTGTAAAATTGTTGCAAAATCAATTTTATTTTTTTCTTAATCGCTTTCAAGATATTCAATATTTATGACTTTCACTCAGTGGCATAAATACTCGTATCATAAGACATCATCATGCAAAACTTGAGAGCCCAGTCTGCTAAGGGAACCTTTATAACATAAAATTAATTATGCACGTCTTTATGGAATCCTTAGTAGACTAAAAGACCTTTCTATAGTTTTTGTACGAGGGGCTAAAATCGAAGCTACGCCACTGCTTACACTGATTTGGATAAAAATGTTTTTTATTGATCAGAAGTAAATACAATGCTTTCATTTTAAATAATGAATTTCAATAAAAATTGATACTATCCTGGTATATTGCGGAGGCTATAAATTTTTATTTGTAGCAAGAATTTAGTTATATACGAGTATATCCTATTATTCTATTTTGAGTCTATAATATTTCAATCTATGAACAAATTGTGATTTATATTTTGTAATGTATGTATATTCGGTATTTCAGTCATAATTTAGCAATTGTTGTTGTATTAAAACATTAAAACTTATAAATCAGAAGTAATGCAGCATAACTAACCAGTGACGATTCAATTGGATGGTAATATTTAACCAAAAATAAATATTTTGGTAAGCAAACATATATTATTGTAATTTAAAATGTATTTTCAAACTAAAATGAAGACATATACTCGTATCATTGTTTGAGAGAACATTGTCCGTTATTATAAATTTATCAATTTCAGGCGTTAAGCATATATTCAATATCATTGTAAAATGTTATATTATATCTAAACCGTGTTTTAAAAATCTTCTTAGTATCCATTTAATTGAAGTTTAATAAAAGTCACCTGCGGTGGGTAAGCGAATAGTATCGATTCCTTTATCGACAACCCCGCGATCTTGAATCATTTGATTGCAAATTTGCATAAAATTTTCATGTTTCTTTGGAAGTTCAAAATGGTCTTAGTACGAGTATGTTAAGTTGATTATTAGTATCTATCACTCGTAGAATTATCTTATGCCAAGTTTCGTATCGTGAATATTCATAATTTCCATTTCAGTCAAAAAAACGTTTATATGTATCATATTTATTAGATTGGAAAATTATAAATAGTAATCAGGACGCTTGATAACACCTGAAGTGGTTGATGTAAGTTTCCAAAAGGATTCGTCTCCAAAAAGTTAGTCCCTTGACAGTTTTTACTGTAAATATCATAGTACGTGGTGTAGGAAATTCGTCCAAAGAAAATTTTCTCGATAAAAATAACATTTTTAAAAACTTACAGTTTTTAATAGATACTTAGCCAGGTAAGCACATACATTATAAATGCACGAAGACATTCTCAAAAATAAAACTGAAAGTTTTTGTAAAATATACAATTTTTGTATGAATACAAAATATTTATTTTGAAATTAATTCTTCGAAAGTACAACATGATCATAAACTGATAAGCCCTGTATTTTTAAAAGCTTCAAAATGTTTACGTTAGTGTATAATATGATATACTCGTACAAACTTCACGCTACAATATAGTATACAAACTGCAATGAAAATAGTCGAGCTCTCACGAATTAACGATCGCCGGGAATATAACAATGTAAATATTTATTCCATTCCAAATCGTTGTCAATATACTAATTGACAATAAATTCATTTTTTTGGACGCTATAAATGTAGTATATGAGTTGTACTAAGCTAAATAATAATACAATAGTATACTGCAGTAATTAAAACTGAATGAAAATTATACATCGATATAAGATAAATAAAAAATATATTATTAAACTCTGTTTATATACATACAAGCGTGAGTTTGATGAGACATAATGCTTTGATCCATTCAGCTTCACAATCAATTGCACAACTTTCTTTCGAGCTTCTTCGTCTCAAGTTTGCATTATGCAGCAATTGACGCTTAACCTTTTTGCATCTCTGATAATGTTATCTACCCATACATTCAGGGGCGTTATTGTGTCTAGTGAATATACCATTTCATATTTTTCTTTGAAAATTCTAGATATTCTAAAGATGTATCATCTCACTTGAGTCTTGTTACTCCCAACACTATTCTTATTTTAGCGGTCAATAGGTTGAAAAGCTATGCATTCTATTTTTGAATACCTGTAATACCTTTTCTTATTTCTTCGTCAGCTTTCAAGTTTCACATCCACGAAGAATTGTAGGCTTCCCGATAAACGAGGAAAATGACTGGTCAAATGGAATAATACATATATTAATATGTAAACGACAGATTAACATTCAATGCTTTTCCAAAGCCAAAAAGCTCTTGTTTTATGTTAGTATTGTACATATAAATATATATATATTGTCATTGAAAGTATTGAAAGTAAAATGAACGAAGCGCCGTGGCGTATGTCGTGGCAACATTGTGTGCTGAATTTTATTATTACGGTCGACATTTAACGGAGATATTGAACAAAACATTTTTCAAAAGGAATTTTAAATTGTGACACAAACACACTTGGATATTTTTTTGTTACGTAATATTTAATTTTCCTCCAAATATAAATTTATTCTTCATAATAAAACTTTTTTGTTCAAAATAATTTATAGTGAAGTTCAATTGAACGCTCTTTTAAAAATTGATCTTTATTTTACCATCTCATGTTCAAGCACCAAATGTAAAACTTTGGCTGTTAGACAAATGTAAACACCCAGTCTCCGACATCATTAGAAATAATAATTTTAGGTACTGAGAAAGTGTATTACTAAATTACAATATATATATATATACCCTACCAGTATAATAAAATAATAATATTAGATTTAACCGATAATGAACGATTATTATTGGATGGGTATATTACGTTCGATTTAGTCATCACAAAAGAACAATCAATATTCAGAAGAAGAGGCGATTAAAATATATCGAGTTTTAAATACTTGATGCAAGGTTATTTTAGAAGCACTCAATTCACTAAAGCTGTAGTTAAATATTGGGTTAAATATATTATATTAACATGATAGAAAATTTAATAAAATCAGTACATAAAAGTGTTGAATTCGCGTCGTAACGTAATTGTTGCATATTTTTCAATAAATAAAACACTCAATAACTTTGACAATATATTCAAATTATTCAGAAGAAATTAGTTTTGGATTCAAAATAATTTATAGTACACTGCAAAACTTCTAAAAAAATATGAATTCATATATAAATAATAAATACAAAGAAGAGTCTTAATTCCGAATATATAAAGGTATGAACATATTTATTATAAAATAATTTTCGATAACATATTTCCAATACAAAATATTGCATCAATGATGTCTAATTTAGTAAACTTATTTTTCTTTACTGTCAATCCTAGGTGGAGAGCCATTATGTTGAAATAATATAGTGATTATATATATATTTCCATAAATGTATGATTATAAAATATTCGAAACCGTCATGGACTGTTAAAAATTTTTCAGCAGTTAAGAAAAGAAATATTGCAGCATATTAAACCAGTTTAATGATATCGACTGTGTTTAGGTAAAAGGGATCAACCCTCACAGAAGAAATTTTACAGGAGGCACAAAAAATGTTACTTAAAG
>JAPMAE010004390.1:3233-14209 GCA_036584705.1 Rhyacophila sp. 25_7
GTACTTAGGTATAACATACTTGTATAATTTATAGATCAATCATCATTGTCCATCGGCACTGGGGGTACAGTGGCACAGTACATGCACGCAATCGATAAAGAGATAGTGCATATCATTTTTAATCGACATGGCAACACTCAAGTGTCTTCTAAGGTGGTTTGACGTCTGGGGGAAAACTTTACGACTCATTAGTACAAGTTAACTAATTATATACTTTGTAAGTGTTTTTTCTTAATTTCAATAACACGAAGAAAACATGAAAAGCATATACAATCATTTAAAAATTAAGAAAAAAAATCGGATCTGCACTAATGATGAGCTCTTCGAAAGTTTTTCTCAGACAAGTTGTTAAGACAAAGTAGACGGGTCACGTTACGAATTTTCACAAAAAGTATTTGAAAATCTTCAATAGATAGCACGAAAAACATAAAACGATTGAATGTAAGCAACTGGAGATAGAGAAACCTGAAGAATATATTAAGATATGGGCCTGAATGGACCACAGGGCTTTATTATAGTTGTTGTCATGATAGTGACACGTTTATTAATATTCTACATTTAAGCGTGTAGTTTTCAAATTAAAATTAATTAACCCGACCGTAAGCAGTCCTGAATTAAGCCCTAAGCAAAATAACCACGTGCTTAGCATCACGGGATAAGGGAGCGCTACATAAATTTTCCATAGTCGAATTTATTTATAAATGTTGATTCAAATGACTTTACAATACATTTTGGTGCTCAAATAATTGCTTAAAATGAAAGATTAGTGGATCATGGCGATGCCAGTGAAATTATTATGTCTGTAAAAGATGAAGAAAATCGCAATTTAGCTAAATCTCCAGAGTTGTCTTGAATTCTCTGCTGATGATGTGACTTATTGGATTGATTGTGTACTTAGTAACTATCAACACCAGATTAGGCCATTCGACAAGTCTTACCGGCATTTTAGTAGTAGCGAATCAATAAGTTATTGTTCACAGAAACTTTTTATTGGGATCGAAACCGATGGTACGAATTACAAGAGAGAGTGGTTACTGTATTCACAATGAATAAGATACGATTGTTTATTGTTTTGTTTAATTTCGAATTTTCGATAAATAAAATAAAATTTTATAGTTCATTATTTTTGTAATATTTTGAATTACAAGCGTCAGGGGGCACCAAAATCGGTTAATGCTTAGGACACCTAAGGGTTTTAATCCGGCCCTGACCGTAAGTAAGTTGTGACTTGATTTATCTGCATAATAGAACATCTTTGAAATATTATAGTTAATTACTTAAGACCAAACACTGTTCTTTTAAGGAATCTTGCTCGATGGACTGAATTTAACAAGAGTATCTAAAAACAATTTGTTTAATGATCCATTGTTCATACACTTACAATATTAGATGTTGATTTCCATGGTATTGTGGGTGTACCTAATGTGAATATCCTTATTTAGAGCCTACGACAAATCTATTATACTATTGAAAACAGCTAACTCTTCTTGCAGTAGTCACAGTGGAAAATATATGCATAATTATTTATATTTTACTAAGTAAATTGATATTAAAACGAAAAAAAATAACGTAGGAGGCAGGATAATTGTTTTTATTTTGTCGGTAACTAAAGCTGAATATTAATGTTTAGTACATACTCGAAAATACTAGTGAAATGTTAAAATTAAAATACAATAATATCCGATGTAGGCTGTTTTTGCTGCTCAGAAATATAGATCCAAACACCTCGCGTGTGAGATGTATGTATGGATATTTTATAAATTATTTTGCTGCATACTCATTCGGTCATAGTAGATATTATCAAAAGTATGCCATCTTAATGAAATTTTATATTACACACTCAAGTATTATAATATAAAATACTGCAGGTGCAATGAACTGAGCGTTGTTTTTTCTTCTCATTTCATTCATGAACAATTCATAGCCGTGATTACTGGATGTAGGAATGTTGATAATATTTGTAGTACGAGTATTACAAATGCATATTACAATAAAAAAAATATGATAAATGTAAGTCCTATGTCTCTTACTTGTGCACCTATAGAACCGAATAACAATAAAAATGAATCAGCGTTCATTATTAATTGAGGAAAAGCTAAATAAAGTCTCACTGTATTAAAATTGATCTTGACTTAACATTTTAACCATCCGTGACAAAACACGGACGACATTGAAGTTCCATCATCTCACGCCTGTAACGGACTATGCATGTGTCCTTTCGTCTTGTGTTATAGATGTAAGTGGTAGTTATATTTAACATTATTGCTATTTTGAAATGTTTTACTTCGATTACTGGTCACTGAGTGATATACACCGGTGTTCTCCAACCTTTTTACATATGCGGACCGGTAAAAAAAGGAAAAAAAAATTCGCGGACCACTAATAATGAAATAAAAATGATTTTTCATTCAATATTTTTTAAATCTTATATTGTAACTGATACAATTGATTTTGGCTTCCTTTTTGCGGCCCGGCACTGGGCCGAAGACCACTAGTTGGGAACACTGATATACACCAGGAGTCACCAAACGTTTTGAGAAATGAGCCGGATTGAAATTTTTAAAAAATATGGAGGGCTGGACGAAAATATTCTTTTTGAAATCCTATTAGAACATTAATTAACATCGCATATGTAAACAAATGTAGAGGCCGGATATGGCCTGTGGGCCATATTTTGGTGACCGCTGATGTAAACAGTACCAGTGGGCTGTTAACCGTTTCTGTGCCAGACATAATGTCACAACACGGAAAGTGTGAATTTCAAACCAAAAATAAAACCCTATAATATTTCTTTTAAAAATATATTGAATGTTTCTTTGTCATTACTTAGATTTAATAATCATATTATAGTCATATCTCTGCGTGTTTCTATTTAAATTCGTGCAAAATATTCAAATTTGTTTTTGCAAACTACATTTTAAGTTGTGTGAGTCAACTGACTTCTGGGCCTTAATCCGTATTCCGAAGATATAAGCCAACTCTCTGACCGCACTATTGACTTTATATAATAATATTAATAGAAAACATGGAACTTAATAAATATTCATTAATTTTTTAAGAATATATTACTCTGGCGCCGTAACTACATCGATATTAAGTGGGTAGGTATATGTTATAAACAAAAACCTGCCTTTAGGGTCCGAGTAAGGTACATTGTAAAACTGATCAATGTATTGATACATGTAGCTGTGATAGCGGTACTTGTATTATATTATTATCAATGTGAGAGTATGTACGTATTATACACCGAGTGTTATTTTCGTGGAAATGGCCAACTTTGCTTTCCAACCAATGCTTTGGTGTGTGTTTTAACTACAAGTCAAAATACTACTGACACACTCTCTTTTCAATACAATACACCAACACAATACAACGCTTCCTACATATTGGTTAAAGAAAATATTACTTTGGTAATACAGTTTTTACAACATTTGACTACTCGACATATTGCTTGTATTATGTTCTATATTTATGACCATACGATCATTATAGAAATATTAATATAATACGTAACTCAAATATTTAGAATATGTTTCATTTCCTAAAGTAAAAATAGTATAAAGCTAACAAAAAATATTTATAAATATATATAAGAGAAAAAAATTTACGGCATGTATCATCATAGTAAATTAACATGCTTTAAGATTAGTTTAATTTAAGGTCGTCCATAAGTCACGTAATGTTTTTTCTTACGCTTTTTTAACCTCCTCCCCTCCATGTAATACACCTAGGTATTCAGTTTGAAGCCTCCTTCCATCCTCTCAAAGGTTACGTAACTTTCTACATTAAATAAGAATGAAATTTGTAGTATGCAACAATCGAAATTAACCCATCCTCTCCCTTGTAACGCCATGTTGACGTTGGTGGTAACCCCTCCCTCTCCCTCAAGATCATTACGTGGTTTATGGACGACCCTTATAAAAAAGCTTCAAACTATTTGTTAATTAATATTTTTAAAAGTGCAGATAATGCAGTTTTGTTTTTTGCGCACCACGTGGTGTCTTTGAAGTTTTTTTTTATTTTTTTTTATTATAACAAGAAAGAAAACAGGCATATGGATTATCATCGGATATTATCAGTAAATTGTAATTTTAGCTCAACTATTTGGGTTCATATTCTGGGTTTAGATAAAATTAGATTTGAAAATGTTCCCAGAAAACTATCACATAAGTAACACTGTATTAAAATGTTCAGATCAGATAAACTAGTGGCTCTTGCCGAAGACAAAAGTTTATAAAGCTTCTTCTGAGATAGTGAAATAATTTGAGAACCAAAATATAAAAAACATACTCGACGTTTGTAAAAGAACACAAAATACCAAACGTTGTCGAAAGCAACGACGATTAGTAAAAGATTTGTAACACAAATGAGGAATATTTAATGCTAAAAATAGTACAAAAAAGCTCTATAAAAATATATTGAAAATAATTGATCTAATTTTTGAAAGAAAAAGCTGAGGGTAACAAGTTTCCGTTGATTAATCAATAACTTTTTAAACTTATAACTTTCACCAGAGTATTTCGCAAGCATTAAGATTATATTTTATATGCATATGAATTACTATAACACGATGAGGTTTATATAATTTTAATTCCGCCTACTGCTAAAACAGGCCGTAGCATGGTCATGACGAGACATGCAATAAAATATTGTGAGAAAATGCTAGAACGAGGTTCAAGGCAATACAGAACAAAAACCAGGGCTGTCACGAGGGCTTGGCGAATATTATTTTAGTAACAAGATATTTTTTTAATTGATTAGTTTCTAAGAAATATGAGTTTATATATATCGATCGTTCAGTTCATTAGTTAGACAACTCCAAAAATTGGAATTTGAGTTAAATATGCAGTTATATGTACAATTTTGCACTCTATCTATTTCAATAGTCAGATTATTTCAATATGCCGTCAAAAATGATAACGCTCATAAACTAATAAAAAACCTAATGAATAAATAACGAAATTTGAATATTTTCTCTTTTATTATTATGATATTTCTAAATGTCTTACTAATGAACCGGAGATTTTGCATCTGGCGTTATTTTTGTTAAGTCTAATTACTCAAAGTATTATCATCATCTATCAATAATATTTGATGTATGGTGATCATAAGAATATTTTTTTTGTCAACATCTTAAAACTTATTATTTTGAGACGTCTGACTAATGAACTGGACAATCGGTGTACACATATCTAGATTTTTTTGTATTTAAATGAACACTGTATTTTATTATTTTGTACTAATATATGTTAAAACTTTATTCAATAAAATTTATGTGGATCTGTGATTTTTTATACATCATTGTTATTCCAAATAATTATAAAAAGAACGTAGAAGCATATATAGATCCTATATAGATTCTGTAGAAATAAATGCAAGAATTACAATACTATGAAAGTTTTTCTGAAGAAGCTGGGCTTGTTTTGGGTTTGAAAGTAGTGCTGATGATAAACATTTTGTATTTTTAATGATTGAAGCTATTCATAGCCTTAAATAAAAGAGATATGCGTGTTAAATTTGTTACGAACAACGTCGAAAAAAATATATATAAGTTTTGTTAGTTTACGTTTCTAACTATATTTACCAGATTGCCGATTCATTACTATTCATACTCGTATCATGGGTACGAGTAATGATTTTTAGAATTTGCTTTTAATATACTGATTTCTTAAAAAAATATATAGTTATTGTAAATATGTATGTGTATTTACCTAATAATGTCATATGGCAGTCTAAAAGCTTTAGATGTGATAATTTAAATATAATCAAATTAGTTTTTATTTATTTCATTAATCAATTATTTTAATAGTAACATTAATACGTTTTTTTTGCTTTACTTTGCGAACGTGGCAACCCTATCGGTGCACGGAGCAGATTGTCCAGCCCACGGCTATCGGTGACCCACCATGCAGCTCGGTCTGCGTGGAAGATGAATTGCTTACGGAAGATGCCATATCATCTTTCGGCATCATTGTTTTGCTCAAAAAAAAACCCTCCGTACAGTTATTGCATATGGAACAAACTAACAACTTAACATGAATCTTAATTGCTTGGCGTTGTTTGTTAACCATGCCGTGTAAGTTTTTTAAGCTAATGATTTATATGACGATAATCAAAGTCAAGTGTACCAGTACAGACTGTAAGCGTGTACTAGACCAATTAAACACAGTCAAATACTGTCCTATATAAAAAAGAGATTAACAAACAGGAATATTTGTATGGCGATAGAATGTCTTAAATATTTAAAACTACATCGCTCTTGCAAAAATCACTAACAATCGCGTAAAATGTCAAAAATTTTAGTTGAATAAAATTGATGATTGTTAACATACCCTACACTGAAGATAACAAAAAATGCACATTTATTATTTATAAATAACTGGTAGTCTAAAATAAGAAATCAAGGATTATAAAATATTGGGAAACTAAAGACATAATAACCGATCTTAAATTACTAACCAATTGTTAAATTATATTAAGATGGAAATGTTTTCACTGATTTCCCACAACTTGTATGAATTGCATATTGAGTGTTTTAACAATCATCAATTCACTTAATATAGAGTAGAATAAAAGTCACATTTGGGCAGTGTGGACGAATCGATGCTGAAATCGGTGATGGTGGTTTACTAAAACCATTTTTTTAAGTGATCTTCAAGGTTCAGGAAATATTGGATGATCACAAAATACGAGTATACGTTTTGTTGTGTGTGATACAAAACTTAGAAGAAAACTGAAAGCACTTTTTTAATCATGAATTTATGCCTAAACATGAACAATCTCGTCTTGATTAAAGAAAGGATCAGGCAGACGACTATAAATAGCCACAGTCAATTAGTTTATATATATATATCAAAGACATTAGAAATCTCTTCTCAAAAGTCAGATGCAGCGTACGCAAACAAACATCACGGTTTCTAGCGTAAAATTACTTAAACGAAAATATTGAAAGAAAATCATGTACGAGTATTTGCATCGGTTTAAGTAAAAAAATTTGGAAACTGCGAGTATGAAAAAGATGAGGGTTCTTCTTTAACAAGTATTAAACTGTGAGGAACCAAGAATATTCTGAAAAAAATACCAAATACAACCTATATCATGCATGGCTTTGAAAAAATATCATCAGAAATATTTGAACGAGGACGATGTTTTAAGTTCTTGTATCAACAAAATATATGCAAAATGAAGTATTATGCAGAGTTTCAAGAGAAGATATCGTCTTGATAAAACTTTGTCAAGTGACATTACAAATATTTTAAATGATAATGTTATATTAAAAATGTAGGAAGAAACTAATCACATAAGACAGATATTTAAGCTCGGATGAGCTTCAATTACTATATCGTTCAACAAACAGCAAAATGTCGTAAAACCAACAGATTAAAAAAATAACAGGAAGCACAAAAACTGTATAGAATATTATGTGTGATGAAATTATAAATAGTTTCTTCTTGAATATGTTTGTCATTTATTTTAATATGTTTTCACACAAAAACTTGGTGGGTTACAATATTTTGTGGCTTGTTGAACAATATGTTTTATAATAACAGAAAGAAAGTCTTCATCCAAATGATTACAAATTGCACAATAGCTAACCAGTTGATTTATTTAATTTTTTTTTAAGATTTCATATATTTATTTTACAATCTAATGTCACAAATTCGTAACATTTTAAATACGAACTTGCTAAGTCACTGTATGGCAGTTCTAATTAACTTTCGTTATATTTTCAAATTGATTATAACTGTAGGCATTATTATTCTAATTAACTTTCGTTATATTTTTAAACGAAATTTAACACTAAATTAAAACGATTTTAAATGATCTCGCATTCTAATTTCAAATTAATTGGTTTCAATCATCGTTGTAGAATAAATCATTTGTAACTACGATTTCCATATAAAGAAACAAATCATTATTAAACGCGCCAAAGGATGGTGGCGAAACAGTACAATTAAGTGGGAAATTGTTATTAAAGTTTAAAGCGTTTAAAATGATTACACGATGATGCGACCTCCACTGATTTTTAAACTATATTTAACCCACTTGTAAGACACTGAAAACAAAAGAAATAAAACGATTTAATTTTTAATCATATCTGATGGTAACGAAACGATAACAATTCGTCTCAGTACTATTATTTTAATCACTCTTTACCAGTACCTTTTTGAGTATGTACAAAGATATTATTTCGGTCGTCAATAAATTTCATTTCACTGGTATTTAACAGAATTTTGTTTCATGCGTTCATTGTATTTTTAATAAAATTAATTTCATTTGATTAATAATTATTGGTACAAAGCCATTATATTCAAATAATAATACAGTTATATCCACATAATATATTTATATAAAACCATGATATGTTTCATCTGTTGGTCAGATAAAAAATATATTTACAGTCGAAACCAGTCTTTATTTAGTTACATATACGAGTACATTCTGTGGAAAAAGCGTGGAAAATTATGTTATTATTTAAAATATTTTTAATTATTCTGTTTTGTCTCATTTTAGTTATTTACCATTATTAGTGGTGTTTCAAAAAGTATTAATATTTTTTTTGTGAATGTTTAAAATAAAAATGCGATGTTCGTAACATATCAAAAAATATATTAATTAAATGAATTAAGAATAGTTTTATTATATAATATCTTTATTTTAATTTATTTTTCAAAAATTAAGTAAGCTATGTGACTTTTTGGTATCAGTTGGTCCGTACTTAATCACCATATTTTTGAATAGAAGTGTGAGAAAGAAAATATATGGATCCTCATGCTTTGAACTATAGCATATTCATCTAATTAATTTTGTAGTCTTAATTTCGCTCAGTAACAGAATAGTTCAACGCCAATCTTAATGTAACGATTTCTTACATCATATTCATTCAAAAATCGATCATAATTATAGCATCTTCATAGTGTAAAGATTTTCTTGATAGTTGTTTTTCCTAAATATTAGCTCGACCGCCTTAGCTTCACGCCTGGCTACAAATACAAACGAACGAACGATTGATAAATGTTACGTTAAAGCGACTAGTTACGAGGCTTGAATCCAGAACTCAGCTTGCTAGATAAACACGCTATCTACTAGCCTAGGGGTGGTCAACCTTTCACATATCATGCGTCATTTTTCACACACGAGTTCAAATGCGCCATACAGCTCAAATACATTTACGTCCATGGTTAGAGTCAATAATAATCATATTATAATATATTAATAGTGTAGGCACAAGAATTCAATGTGCCACTTATAATCATCCAGTGCACCACGTTTGGCGCATGCACCATAGGTTGGCCACTTTTGCGCTAGCCTAACGAGGGCAATCTTTGAGTAAGGATAAATGTAAATATGTTGATATATCTTTGTGAAGTTTTGTTTCGAGCTTATAAATGAGTGAAGATATGTAATAGTTTTAAATATATTTTTTTCTATATTAAAAATTGTACTGTCCAAACGTCGACCGAAACTGTTTTTTAGCATACTCAAGTCAAATATTACGAGTATTAAGTTCATTTAGGTTGAAGAATAACAAAGGAAGAGTGTAGGTAGCCTTTCAAAGTCTCATTGATCAAGTAAATAGCTTAATTGATACTGGACATGCCTGATAAATTATATCTTATGTTTAAAAACTAAATCAACTGAGATTAACAAATCGAGTATTGAGTCTAAAAATATTTACTTATGAAATGTTACTAAGTGGGCAGTCGATAAAACGATACAGTGTTACAAAAAATCGTGTCGACGAACTGATAGCATCTTAGGGAGATTTACGAGTATGTGTCAAATTCATGTCAAAATAGATTATTTGAAGAATAGAATTTCAAACATTCTCTTGACACTATTTAGTATTTTGTATGCTTAACAAATTAAGAACATTCAAGCAAATGAATGGACAAGTTATGTTACACAGAAAAGAGGTGTTAGTGGATTAATCAGAAAACATTATAAGCATATATAATTATCATGGCGGATTTGCTAAATAGATTTTATTAATAATTAAATTCATTGGGTTGTAATTTATTATTTTTTATCGTATTAATAAATATTCTTCGACGTACTGCACAATTCCATCACTAACAATTTTGTTTTGTACAACCCTTACCATTCGTTATGTGAGTTAGACTCACCACAGCCTTGAGGTTGGTACAACTTGGATGGTGCACTGAGGGCACCATTTAAAAGTACGAAATCTAACACCAATTTTATAGGTTTACGTGAAAATATTTTGCATTGCACTGGGTAAATGTTATAGATAAACTATCAATAATGATTATTTTCCGAGTCTACAGCTTGTTTACTACAAAAATGATTTAATGTATTTTTGCTGAACAGGTAAAAGGTTTAAAAATTCTATATTATTTGTAATTAATATAGTAACAAAAAAGTTTTATGTACCATATTTCTGTTCACAGAACAAATTACAAAAAAAAACCTACTACATAAATGCATATTAATTATTTACGAATATTTAAAAAATATATTTTAAGTTATTTTCTTTTGATCGTGATTGTTAAAAATGTAGCATTTTTTTTAACAAACTCTGATTTGTTGAAAAGTGATTGTCACCAATTCCTCTCCATACGTAAACGGTATTGGATGAAATTCCGAGTAGAATTCTTACGCACCGCGAGTTCACGAATTATCCATGATAGTGATTATCGTTATATCTCATCATTTTTCACACAAAAAAGTTTATTGTAATATTTTTACCAAAAATTATTTCGTGTATTTTTCAGTATTATATTGATATACTCGTACATACATTATGAACTTGACGCTAACTAGCTTGTTTAAAAGGTACGCCTCAATTAATGACCAAATTCCGTTCTCACTAATTGGTCGTACACCAAATTGATTGGCTAGTAAATAACTAATTTTTTATGTATTTATAAAATATATCAAAAAATTACTCTAAACTAACATATATATATATAACATTGTTGGTATAGTAAAATAATTAGATACAAGTAAATAGG
>JAPMAE010004392.1:3531-14205 GCA_036584705.1 Rhyacophila sp. 25_7
CTGTTAAATAAGTTATGGTCATGTTTTTATGTAGTAAACTGTTTAGGAATAGTTTTTCTGTAAGCATTATTACACTCCAGAATTTAACAAACAAACAAACCCATATGAATTTCGAGACCTCATCAGATAAAAAAAAGCTTGCTTTTTATTCCAATATTTTCAAACCTCCATTTGTTAAAGTATATACTCGTATATATATATATCAGTAACGGCATTCGAATCCGCGACTATCGGTTAATCAGTCAGATGCGCTGCACTCTTATTATAGCAACGAATACGACTCTTATTATATTCTTTTTTCTTTTAACAATATCCGCTTTGGAACGAAGCATATGTATCTTCATAATGTGATGATTGTTTTGACAGTTTTTACGAGTAATAATTGTCAGTTAATTATCTCAATCAATCCGGTCCATGTCCTGATTTCAAATTCATATTAAATAACCTGTGCAATTTTCGCCAGCTATGGGATTTGAACCCTAGACCCTCGGTTCGCGAGTTGGATGTGCTATTCACTCACATACGAGAGCGACCTCTATCGAGTCATATACGAGGGCGACAAATATAATATAATATACAGTTATATATTTATATAGTAATTATACAGGAATCTGCCAAATGAGGTGGATTCAAAACTACATACATTTAATACACATGTTGATATTTTTAATAGTACATATTGAACAAATCGCCTCATGCTAATAAGATTCGAGAGTACATTCTTAGTATGAGTTTTTGTGGTAAGAACTTGTTTCGATAACTGATTTTTCTGAATAATAACTTGTATTTAAACAATGTATGTACCAATATTTTACATCCATTTACTCGTCTCGTAGTTTTATATTATTGTGATTTCAAATCTTACATTCTATTTCTCGTGTTTTTTTATTCTGTAGTTTTTATCTAATATTGGTAACTTAATAAATTCTATTCATATTTTGTAGAAAACAGTCTCAAATGCGATTAATTGGACTGCATTTATGGTTATATTCTCATATTATTAGAAATTGTTTCTCTTTTTCATTCGATGTAATTCAGTTTTATTATTTTTCTAACAGTTATTACGGCTATTAAACCATTGCCATTCACAGCAGTTCCCCGTTCAAGCCATCGACATTCAGCATACCTTGCAAGGTAAAAAGTAATAATAATTAATAAATCATTTTATAACGGAATTCCATCACATGAATTCTACATTGTGTAGTAAAATGCCAATGAAAAAGTCTATTGATGGATTGTTTTGCATATCTATGATGAGATTAAACCACGTGCAATAGTACAAGGAAAGCCGTAGGCCTTTACTCGTGGCCTTTGGTTGCGATCTCGACTGACGAGTGTCTATTCCGCGTACAATTTCTTTTGTCCATTATTCTTTGTTACAATCTCATTCGTCGTGTGCCGTTATTGCAGAGAGTTTCAACTCATCAACTGACACTTATTTAAAATTATAATTCCGCGTGACTGCGATTAACCCATGCTGGATGATAGATAGGCAATAAATAAATTAAAGTACATATACTAGAATTGTATTCAGTATATTTTTATAGAAGTTTCATTAATTATTTTTATGGAATTTTCATTACATTTTAAATAAGTCATGTTCAAATAAAAAAAACCTATTTTCATAAACAGAAGTTATATGGAAAAACAAATTTAAAAAATACACCAATTACCGTGGTTGATTGTATTTTAGCGTTATAAAAATTTGGCAAAATCGATCTAAATATACGAAAAACGGAACCTTTATTGTCGAATGTAATTCTTTCGTAACGAGTGTTCGAAAACTGAAATCATGTCATTGAACACACTTACTGACGCTGAGCTTACGAATTAATATTCTGTTTGAACTCTATTTTTGTTTTATTATTTTGGTTTCATGCGTGCAATCGACTTGTTGATAAGAGAAAAGAGTTAGAGATTCGTTAACTAAGATCCCAATCCTACTTGATTAGAGAAGAGCCCACGTGACATCACCTAACATAATTACAAGTTTTATAATACTTTGTTTACGGATTTTCGTACACGCTTCTATCTAATACGGAGATCAAATGACGTGATAAAGCGTGATTTAACAATTAGCTGACCATATGAGGGGGTCAGAGCCAAATGTAGCTTTCTACCACGGATGAGGTATTGAGAAAAACGTTAATAACTGATAAAAAGCATTTCGAATTAATATTATATTTACAAACGAATTTGCCACTGAAACGTTAGCTCACAAACTGCAAAAATTTTATCTCTTTGATTCTGCATTCAAGAGTATTTTTTTCTAGAAAGTTACCTTTCCTTCTGACTCCCACATATTTAAAAATAATGCCCTGATGTGAGTTTTAACTCATACAGTTTAACACACCTGATGTTTATCTAATCTTGCATAACTATTCTTTTGTTTACAAAAAAAAACAACCGACAAAACATGTACTTCCACAATAGTGCTTCAAATATTACATGTACTAAGCTAATTTTTTAAAAAATACTTAAGTTTACAAAGTTAAAAAGCTTTCGCACCGTTAACTTCCATCTTTGGACGTCAATTATAGTACAAAGTATTTATTGAATATTGATGGTAATATAATAATTTTAACTTTTATTGATAATGCTTTACGACCGCGCCCTGAAATACAAAAAAAAAGTTTCGCAGTAAAATCTTTTCAGGAGAACAATTTTCTTTCTTTTTCCTTAAGTTCACATTGGTATATCTTTATTTTGAGTACAATTTAATACTCTTGTAGTTTGCTACTAAATATTGTCGTGTTTGATGAGGGTTATTTTCTTTTAAATTTATGTTATCTACATAGCGATTAATTTTCCTCATGCTGTTACTATTTTGCCGCACTCTGTATAAAAACGTATACTGACACATAAAAAAATTCAATGGACATAATACTTTAAGCTTATTTAATTCTACGTGATTATACTGCGCTCGTCCCCAGGTGGCGCTTACTTACTTAGTCTCCCGTAGCAGTATTCATTCCGGAACACCTGGCAGTAAAATAATAGTTTGCAGGATATATATGCTTCACATACCCTACAGACGGTGTAAAATTGTATCACATAATATTGCTTTAAGGAGTTTTTAATTTGATTTTGTGTCAATACACCGCGTTCGAAATTCGTATCTTTTTATGTTGGTGTAATACATATTTTGTGAATTTTATGAATCTGCTTTTCCGTGTAGTAATGAACGGCATTCGTCTGAATTCATTTATTGTTGAACTATTTTATATAGTTTGTCGACATATATTAAAATGGGTGATTGTAATATGTGTACTTATATTATGATAAATTAATTTGAATATTCTCTGCAAATCACTAAAACTGTTTTCACTTTGAAAATCGGCACCGAATAGGAGGAATATTCCAGTGCATCCATTCCTGTTATTATATTAACTCTTTAAGTGCCAGAAGCGAGTTGACTCGCACAACTCAAAAAGTAGTTTGCTAGAGCAATTTGAATATTTTGGATAATATTAAACATAAAAACGCAGAGATAAACAATGTCATGATAAAGAAACATTCAATATATTTTTTAAATAAATATTATAAGGTTATATTTTTGATTAAAAATTCAAATTTTGCCGGGTTGTGACATTATGTTTGGCACAGAAAAACTCAATATCTAGGAAGAAAAACAGATTCGGATAACAAAATCGGTATTTTATTGAATGCTTAGTAAAATAGTATTATTATTTCGCTTTGGTTTAAAGTCAATACAAAAACTCATCATCGTTAATGTGTTTTATTAATTACTTTATTAAGTACCATATTTTTGAAATGACCAAAAACATGACAGATTTGGAGAAATAATGTGACGACCACTAGTTTAGTGACTTATTTTGAATTTCAACTAACAAGGTATTTCGATACGAATTTTAACGAAAATATGTAAATTTCTTAGAATCCACTCACTAGTAAGTAGAATAAAGAAATAATATTCTGAACAGATATAAAATCGACTCTTAGTATGATTTATTTATGGAATAATTAAGATCAAAAACTGCTGTATCCAAAAAAAGAAACAAACATTTACAGATATTGGCCAAAAACTCACAATTTTTGATACTTGAAGCATTTTTCTATATGTTTCGATTTAATTCGGCTAAATTGGCCAAACACGTGTGGAAGATGTTTTTTTAATAAAGAATAAATTGCTAGTATTAGTCGAAAACTTATTTTATTTTGTTATTACATATTTAGATATTAATCGTCCTGTATGATGCAACGTATCACAAAAGTTGTAGTTGTGAAATAGTGTGTTTAAATGCTGTTATTGTACTTTCTGTCTATTTGAAATACTCTTACATGCGTGGAATATTCAAGTTAGCGTAAAATGCATATTACTACCAAAGGTTTAAAAAGCTGCGAAATATTTATTATCCTTACCTCAATGGATTATTAGAAACTTATTAATCTAAATAATTCATTATATATTTTGAAGTATATTGATAAAGTAAATATACCCACTGCAAGTGTTTCTTGGAATTTGAGTCGAAAAAGTCAAGCATCCGTTACTTGTAGAGAATATTTTCTTCCCAATCGTAATCGATGAATATCAATCTGTACATTTGAATGCTCCTTTTTAATAGTCGTGATATTAATAAAATAGTCGTCGATTACTTTTTAAACGTTTCATTACAAGCACATACACACGTATATTATCTATTCGTGATTTTAAATAGTCGAATATAATAACATATTGTAAAATGCCGCGGTATTGTAAACCGGCGACAATCCCCTGGATGCAGGTAATCTCGTGGAATATTTTAGTTGTTTCGGTGGGGCGCACTGCGGCCCTTCGGGGCGTTTAAATTTAAACTTTTGCCCCTGAAACTTTGCCTCAAACCGACTGTCGTATATTATTTAACTTTCTGGCTTATTCACTAAACTGGCGCGCTATAATTCGACAATCTCAGCACTATTGGACAACTTTCGGGACTGGTTTTTGCGATCTATAAATTATCCGCACCAGTTTATTGGGTCTTGTTTATTTATCAATTGAATTTATCGTTTTCCACGAAATATCTCGACACTAAAACAATCTACCATTATGTCAACGTTGGGTATATTTATTTGTTAATACTTTAAGATTTATATACCATACGCATTGTCTGTATTTGACATAAATGCGTGAATTAGGCGCTCATGTCTAGACCAAATTGCCCTGTGCAGACAGTTTCATAAAACGCGATTTACCAATAAAAAAGTCCTCATTTTAAAATCAGTTTAAATGTGAATTGTGGTTTTTTACAAATTTAAGAAAAATCATTCTTTTTTAATAACTTTGAATATGGAATGGCTTGTTTTGTGTGTTACATTATTCATCAATCGTTGGTCATCAGACGATTCTGGTTACAGTAGTTTTTTACCCGTTCAGGTTCACGGTCAATTGTACAACCACCTTCCAGGCTTCAAGACATAAGGGAAGACCACGTGCTTACAGATTAAATATCATTGGTTTTCTTTAAAGTTCTTTTCGGAGAATCTTTTTTTCGAATACCGGTATAGCTATTCTAGTTTCTCCGCTTAGCTTCAAGTCTCAAATTCATACATAATTATAATATTTCACGGTCACCTCGTAAACTTGAAATGTTAGTTTCTTTACGACGGTTTTATACATATGAATGAACTTTTCAAAGCATGGAGCAAGCAGCAAAAGAATGCAGTGTTTTTAGCTTTTTAGTGTAAATCATTCATAAAAATTGAAGAAATTTATTTGGGCGTCTTTAGCCCAAGACAAATATAGGTGGCGCTGAGGACCAACTGCCACCCCCTGGGCAATACTCACAAGAATGCAATAAGTCACATTATTGATTTCAAGAACGGGGGTTAGTGTGTTTTTTTCTGGAGAGGCAAGCGGTTAATTTTTTTTATAAAAACGGTTGGGAAACTATAGTCTACATTAATACCATTTTCTTCTCTTTTAGAAGTAAATACATAATTGTTATAATGCTTCGCACAAAAAAAAAACTATATATTCTTTTTATAATATATTGACTTAGGTTAAAGTATGATTCGTTTAATATTTACTAATGCACATAGTTATATTTATGTATTTATTTATAAAGGTGAGAATTGAAAAGAAACAGTGGTGTACTCGCATTTCTCAATACAATACATTATCAAAAGTAAACAGCAAGACATATATATCAATTTAATAATTAGTAAAATATCACATTTCATCGTATACTAGATATTTACGTGGATCATTTTACATGTGATGTAAATTAATTACCTTAATTCATCAAAGTAATTTTGAATTTAGTCTAAAACGTAATTTAAACTCCGAGTATTGTACGCAAATATACAAGTTACTTGTTTTGTTAAGTATACATTCTCTAGAATTCGTTTCGATGTATCTTCATTATTCCCTTTGGTAATCCTTTCCCTTTGAGTAAAATGTTTTCTTACTGTGTATAGCTATAGATTTATTTACTCGTATAGTAATAATTACGTATATTAGTATCCAGTCAATAAAGTTAAGATAAATACGCAGCTATTTTTTTAGTATAATTATATTAAAAACACGGCAGTTTTTATAAAATATGTGAGCCTAGTATCAAGTCATGGTACATCGTGCTGGCATGCTCGCAGCTTATTGTCGCATAATTGCATACCACAGTATCTATCGCATTAGTAATCTAGCTGGAAAAGGAGGATGTGTCTATCTTAGTCTGCTTCTACGTCAAAGTGGCGTTGTTGTGGCATTTGGATTCAGATAAAGCTACTGTATTAGAATTCAAACAGAGGTTGTCAGGGAACTAACTGGGTGCTATCAGAGTTAAGAAATGGTATTAGATTCCATTACAGTATTAATTATACAAATGACTATTCAGGCATTATGTAGATAACATCAATAGAATTATGCAGTGGCATGCGCTTTTTTCTCAATCGGCTCGATTTTGTAATTTGTGGCTGCTACTTTTGAAGATTGTTTTCATTCCACTCCACTGAAGAGACAGAGAAGTTTTTATAGATAATACTTCAAGTATTTTTATTAGATATTGAGTACATTTTTTTCCATAGTAGCCGAAGAACCTCATCTGTAGAATGCAGGAGTTTTCAAACGTAACAACTGTTAAAACCCGAAAACGATCTTCTAGATTGCACCCAACCCAGACTAATCACCAACTACTTATATCTCGAATATAAGTTGATTGAAGTACTCAAAATTGTTAAAAGAGTGAATTTTCAATTCACAAGTATTATAGAATATGAACCCTTGATATAAAAAATCTGCGAGTACCACAACATAACACGAGGAAGTGCTTGTTGGACTTAACACGAACAGACATTATAAAAACAAAATCGATACGAAAACAGGCAGGAGTATACGCGTCGTTGTAATGGCAACGGAATTAAAAAATGCTAGGCGAACGCGTGAGATAAAAAAACGATCATAAAACCCGTAGGTTGACATATTGATATTCGAAAAGAGTGAAGTGAATTTGAAGGCTAATGACGATTATGGTAGCTATGTAAATACACTGATTGTAGAATTATAAATATTTTTCTTCTATATACTATGTTCAATAATACTATTAACGTAGATCCATAAGTAGGGTCATATTTCCGTGTTTACTAGCGAATATTTTTAGCTAACATGGTAAAATGGCTTGTATGTAGTATGGTAGATGTTGTCTTAAGTATATTGTTTAATTGTCATCATTATGATTAGCAATCCGAAGATGGCGAGCTCAAAGTCCATAGCTGATCACAAAAATCGAATGTTAGTCATCTCTAGGCACGACGTGACCCAAATAGTTAAGGAAAAATTAACAACTGTTAATTACTGTTAATTACTCATACAAAAAACAACTTTGTTAAGGTCCCGTATGATCGATCTAAAAGCGATATGGAATATAAAAAAATAAGATCACGATTCAAAATAATTATTTTCAATCATTAACCGATTAAGTGACAGAAAAGGGTTAACGCGCACAACTTAAAACTTACGTTGCTAGACAAATTCGAATGTTTTTCATGGTTTTAAATATGAAAACGCATAGATATTACTATAATATGATCATTAGAAACAAAGTCATGACAAAGAAACATTCAATATACTTTTAAAAAATATATTAAGGTTATATTTTTACATAAAAATTCACAACTTGCCAGATCGTGACGCTATGTTTGAAACAAAAAAGGTTCAATAGTTTTTCAAAATATTTTATTTTAATTAAATCAAAATCAAAATATTTTTACAGGAGAATATATTTTAAAAATAAGATTTTTACTAAAGTTCACTTATTTTTGTAAAACAAAATATGAACGTGAAGTTTTTATTGTAGTGAAATAGTATTATTCTTTCTTTCTTATCAATATATCCTTAAAAGAAATATTAAGGTTCTACGTTTGCTTAAAAATTCACAGTTTGCTGGGTTGTGACAATATATCTGGCACCAAAAAAATGTTAAATCATGCAATCCTAGAAACAAATTATTATATTTTATATATTTTAATATTCGTTCTCGTTTGCCCAAAATTATCATACATTGAGTCGCGTTTACGCAAATATTTAGAACGTATGAACGTTCTTTGCATGTTTTCCCGAATTATAGTTGATCGGGAAATCATGAAATGAACTGCAATATCTCAGTGCAACACACTGCGCGAGATGTGTGTTCTCTGCGAGAAGGCAAGAGGGCAAGGGTGGGGTGGAGGTCGCGCTATACCGCCCTAGGCCTCCGAAAATGAGCGAGAAGGGAACACAGAATCCGAGGGAGAGGAATCGACACGTTCACACGTTTGACCTACTTGCAAAGGTAGGCCCTCGTCGAGGCTTTTGTTTCTCTTTCGTAGAGGAACATTTTGTGTGGCTCTTGTTTATACTTGTATTATATCTCTTTCAAAATATGTTGCCCTGATACCGAGGTTGCTTTGAATATACATATAGTTTACTGATTTCTCTACAATTTCAGCTCCAATGGTTCATTCAACAATACAAAAGTCGACTTATACATGGTACATTTTCTTAATATTCTATTGTTATGTACTTATAAATTACAACAAGCCTTAGTAATCTGCTTTTATGTGAATATTCTATTTTATTTGTATTTACATACATTTCTATCATACTTACGTACTATAATAATAATAATACTAATTCTTGTATAAGGTATGTATCTACATTATGTATATCTTCTTTTTATATGTTTCCTCATTAAACGTGGAGCACATGGGTATCGTATATATCCTCTAAAACCACATGGTCTGGATACTCGATAGCATAATCCATTTAATATAATAGTGAAATGGTGAAAACATATTTTAATTACTCCCGAAATCATCTTATGGTAATTTTATATGTCGACAATCGTTTCAAGTTGTATGCAATTAATTATAGTATACTAGTATTTTAATTATCAGTTTTATGGATTCAAATAGTTGTCAATGTAACGAATGTTATTACACAATACCGAAATATACTGGCAGAAGGCGTTAAGTCACAAAATACTGTTTTGAGAAAATTGATTTTCAAAATTTGATTCTCTTACATTAAACGACAATATGTTAAGGCAACTGCGATTAAGAGTCTTGTTGATGTTTTTTTCCGGAATTAGAATATACCTAGAAACACTTAATCTGATCAGCCAAATAATTCTCAGTTGGTTTACCATCTTTTGCCAGTAATACAATATTCAATGTCGACTTCATATGTAGTAACATTTTAATATTACAGGAAAAATATAAGGAATATAGCTAAGCTTGTTTTACTCGATGATAGAGCGTGCAAAAATCTACCAAACTGCATTATTAGGTCAAAATGGTCAGTTTTCGATTTAACTCTTTGCCGGTATACCGACATTTCCCATATTATTTCTAATATAATAATAATAATAAACTGTACTAAAACGCGGCACCTATTACCCTGTTTTTTTACAGTAAAATTATTAAATAACGATTACTTTGTGTGACATTGTTCGCAGTGTCACTGCATAAATGCGCTATTTTATTCGATACTTCACCCATAAATCAATACACATAAATCATGTCATCCAGTCACTGCACGAATGGCTATAAAGTCCGGATATTAGAATATTACATTATTTATTTCACACTTCTCAGATGGTGTGCAAAAGATAGTAAATCGCTTGGTAAGTGACATACTAGAAAGTAACTACAGAGTCGTGATCGGAATCGAAAACTAAAACAACCACATTTCGCGCACACTTCCGATTGCATTCATTATTCATGTGCTCCTTCCTGATCATACTGCTCTTGCAATGAAGTTTGTGAATTGTAATTTTCTACATTCGCGTACTTTTACGATCTTATATACGTAGTTTCTTTGAAACGGCTATAAAGTGGAATATTACTGAATTTATTTTTTTTGCGGAAACCGTTCATATACTCGTATATATAAAATACGTTAGGCTTCTCATTTTTCTTCTAAATAAACTAAACTAAATGTTCCGTTCAAATTTCCAGGTTTGCGAAGTGTTCCATTGAAGAAAAAGTTTGGGAAACCCTGCACTACAGTAATACTGCCATATAAAAATGTTATTCGAAGATATAAATTAATCTATTTTACAATTAAGTATCATTCTCATTACGATACAAATTTTCAGTGCATAAAATTCTTTTCAAATTTAAAACATCCCCTGTTCTATAAGATATTTAACACATCTTTTGCGGGAGACGTAAATCACAGTCCTACTGCCGCCAAACGTT
>JAPMAE010004394.1:1399-14204 GCA_036584705.1 Rhyacophila sp. 25_7
ATCTCATTTATAAAAGTGACAATGAAATATATTCTTATTATATGTCGAGATTTTATTATTGGTTAGATTGTAACTATATTTTTTTATAAAAAAAATATTTGAAGGTATGAATAAAACTATTATAAATAAACAAAGTGTTTATTACGTAAGACAAATTATATTTTATATTAAATAAATTATATTCATTTATTACATAAATTTTTGTTAAAAAAAAGTCGAAACAGATATTTTTCATATTGACTCTGCTTAGACAAAAGGGCTTAACTTTTAGTTTTTTGAAAAGTGCTTTTATTTGAGAATCACAACGTACAAACTAAATACACGTTTTCTTAAAAGGAATTATGCCCAAAAAGTCGAATTAATATCGATATTCAGTTTTGAATTTTGAAAATAGAACCACCTAAAAAGTTTGTGTGGAAAGTTAAAAGGCATTTAATCTCAATTTTAAAATTTTTTCTATGTGTTCCTTTTACTTAGACATGATCGATATAAAATAAGAAGGTCAAATATTTACAATATAAAATTTTGAGGTACTTTTGCTGATAATGAATTAATTGTAAGAATATTTGCAAATTGAATGATTATTACAGTTTCATTATTATATAGTTTTCATTTAAAAAACACCAGGAGGGTAAAAATGCAATTAAGCTTAATATTTGTATCTATGATACATAGTGTCATGAAAGATATACCATTAAATACTAAAAACAGCTTTTTAACAAACTTATATGATAAATAAAGTTTAATAAATTCAACAGAGTTCTAAATTATTTAGGGAATTATATGAAATTTAATAATTGACTCTGACTAATTTGGAACATATATAAAATTGATTTTTAATAGTACTTTTACAAGAATTCAAGAAAGAAAAATTATCCTTCCATATATGCTAAGTCCACATAAATGTTATCAACAAGTTCTGAATATACTTAAACTTTTGTTATTTCTTAAAATGTTTATTTCTTTGAAACTAATGAATTCATTGTTCGTGATTCATGTTTTATTCTAGTTTTACAAAATATAGTCCGGTTCTAGACGAAAATGAACATTTTTGTTTAATCTTTGTTGTTTTAGCTTTTGTTACATATTTCGGATTTAATTTGTATTGAAAGTTTTAATATTTTAAATATTTTAAACCCAAACAACAAAATTGTTTGCTTCGTGTTAGATTGAAACTTTGATATTGTTTATAAATCGAGTATGAAAAAGTATTATCTTAATCATCACTTTCTTTAAATCAAAAGTCGTTTCTCTTTTTGTAAATACTTGGAAGAATCGCAAAAAGATCCAAACCAATTGGTTACAAACGCTGACCGTACAAAAGTTCTTTGTATCTCATTATCCCCTGAGTCAATTGTGATTGAACTCCTAGATTTTCGAAAGCGTTTTCCAACAAGATGACTTGCAGGAAAAACAAACAACTCAGTTTCAGTTTCGATCACTAATACATCTTACTGAAAATACTTTCAATTGTATTGAGTTGTTTAAATCATTTTAGTGAAAATCTTTTACTTGCGTGACCGGTTTTTCAATTGGAAATGTATTTTTTTTATTCAAAAAATATTATTGTTTATTAAGAGATTCTCTCAATTTAATTTCGATTTATTTATTTGCAGTCAATGTCTAGATTTAAGTATTTTTTTTATGAACAATTCAAATACAGGTTGTGGCGAAATCAATCAAACATTTGTGAGAGGTCAATGCTCGGGTGATAATAGAAGATGAAGGTGAACGCGGTCTCTTTCTGTTTGTTTGGTGACTCTACTAAAATAGTTAACATGGTTTGTATCGGAACACATCAGAATTTTTCCGTGTGCACGTATTTTGAAAACAAAATTTTTGTGATAACAATGTTAAGAGATATTTGATAACGGTTCAATATTTCGTCCAACAATGCCGTGCCTGTTGCAAACACATAATTTGAGTATTTGTGATTTCGTTCTTTTTACAGTGTGTTGATGCTATCGGCCGCCATCTTGAAAAAATTATTTTTCAAACAAAACGATTATAAAAAGTATATAATGCTAACATTGAAAATAAAAACATTTTTCTTTATATACCTCTATTACTTTTTTACATCTACTCAAAACTGCTTTAACTGAATCTGCCGCACTATCAATAATCTCAATAAAAAATATCCCTGCATTGTTAAAACTATGTGTGTTTGTCTAAAAATTAAATAATATATAATTAAGCGTTTGCTATTTTTTAAACTGTTGTTTATAAAAATATATTGTTTTTCCACTGACGAAGTTTGTTCTATAAGTGAATCTAAAAATAACTACGTACAGTAATAATAACGCCAAAGATAGAAACCTAAAATATCAAAAAATGTTTTTAAAAACACGGTGAACTACGGAAAGTCTAAGTGAATATTGAATGCTAGCAATTAATATTTTATGACCATATTCTAATTGCATCAAAATCAAATATTGCATATTTTTTTAAACACTTTTGAACAAGAATCAAATTATCATAATCTTGTACTTTTTAAAGAAATTTCAGTGGGCGTTCAAATTATCAGCACTCTATGAAGTTATGGGTAGATAACGTTAAAAAAGATACATTATTATTGATTTTAAATGACTGGAGTGAGAAACAGATATGTATAGAAGGTGTTTGCGCGATCGGCTTAGGACTAAAATGGATCGCAACACCATATAATTACAATAGCATGAGTTTGTAAGGAATTAAAATTAAATATATAATTTAATTAATCAGTCAAAGAAAATAAATTTTAAATAAATGTTTCTTAGTTTGTTTATATTTTTTTCTTTTACCCATATCCACTACGAAGCGAAACATACGGAGCTCCAAAATGTGAAGATTGTTTTGACAGTTTTTTATGAGTAATAATTGTAAATTGTTAATTTTTCCATAAAGCCTGTGTCCTTGATACAATTTGACAAATGAATAAACATTTGAAAAAAAATTGCAACTAGTACGGACCTCAAACTTGTAACACTAGGCTCGTGAGTCGGATGCGCCATTCACTCACCTACGAGGGCGATGGTTTTATATATACTATGTGTTTATAATACTTTATATATTTTGTTGGAATTTAGTTAAAGTGAATGTTATTTAAGAAAAACATTTTATTTTTTTATATTTAGTGTATTCAGTTGATTTTTAAAATGTATTTTTCATTACACATAGTTTCATGTACGTGAACTATGTATAAAACTTTATATTTATTTTTATTTATTGATGAACATTTTTACACCTAAAACAAAAATATTATTCTCAAATATAGCTTTAACAAAAAAAAAACGTTTTACTTCTTTTGTAGTTAACTTTTTCATTGTAACTGTTTAAGTAATATGAAGAAGAAATAAGAGAGAAGACTAAACATTATATAATATCTACTGAATACATTGTCACTTAATGTAGAACTGTATTAGTATCTGAACAGTAGTTAAAACGCATCACTTAAATGACACGTATACCCGAGTTCATTTCACAACCGTATCATAAAACCGGCTCTACCGTACCCGTGCATAAATAAACAATTTCAACAAATTTTTATTCCGCGTCGTCTTAACTGCAAATTGTGTCGTTTGGCGCACCGATCGCATACAAATTAGGCGGGAGATTTTCGCGCTTGAATTTTTTCGCGTACTTTTCTACTGTACGCCGCATAATGCAGGCGAAACGCGGGAAAAACCGCTCGGGGAATGTCTTTGAGACGAGCTTTGAGCTTCTGAAACATACCACCGCATTCGGATTCTCTTACAAACAGGGTGACCGCAAGCTTAATATTATACTAAATATATTTATCTATCGTAATTCTATTGAACGATCAATCACTTATTCTAAAAATATCAACTCACTGTCAATTTTAATGGACTTAAAAGCTTATTAAACTTTAAACAACAGTTAATTAAACCATTCAAGACAGTATTAAAAATCCTATCTAATACATCAATTTAACGTCCCTTTATACTTGGAGCTAAAATTATTGATTGAATATTTTCTTCATAATGTGAAGTTAATCTTGACTGATTCTTAACGAATATTAAATGTCAATTGTTACCGCGACCAATTTAGTAAATTTTCTGATTTTAAATACATATTATGATCGTCTATGTAAGTAAGTAGATTGCGCACCCAACTGACGAGCCAAGAATTGCATGTTCAAATTACGCAAATAATGAAAGCTGTATGTGTATTCTCATAACTTGTATTTTTTCCGTTAAATACATACTGATATATTTTAAATGGGGAACTAATAATGATAATTAAGTACATTTTATTTATTTTAACGACAATTCTATTTTTATGAAAGAAATTGATTCTTCTTACCCATTTACATGAAAGTATTTTATTGTTGTTATTAATACAAAAAACATTTTCAACAAATCTGTAATACTTAAAATTTACATTGCAAATAGCAAGGCGTAAGGATTTATTATTATAAATAATAACACTTAAATTGGATTTGTAAATATTGGTCTTTTTGAAAGTATTTTATACATTATAAGTTATTATTTGATTTCTAATATTTTTTTTCAACATAATTTATTTAATTTGATTTATGTCATATACTCAATTATATAATGTAACGACATTCACCGCAAAATATTTTTGTCAAAAAAAAAGATCGAGCCAGCGTGTTTTGTTTGATCAACATAAGCATAATAAATTATTCCAACTCTAATTTTTTTTACGAATAAATCCCAATAAAGATATAACATTTATAAACACAGATGATTTTCTTTAATATTTAGTCAAATTTATCGAAAATATCGTAAATTCCCTTCAACCACTATTTTTTTATTTGGCCGAGCCGCGTTTGTCAATCTTCTATTTGTGGAAACCTTTTCAGTGCGGAAGAAACATTTATTTTTGTAATATCGTGGAAGAATAAAAATTTGCATAGTGAGCGTTATGAGTATAAATTGAAACAAGTTCGTGAATAGTTGTATGTTCTTTTTTAAATTACAATGTTTATCAAAAATATCACGTATTTGTATAAATTATATTTATATATACATCCTAAAATAATAACACCTTCTTTTTCTCATGGTAATATTAATGTTGCATACACATTTGTTATAAAAAATGCTCGGAAATATAACAATTATTGTTATATGTAAATAACGGACGGAAAAATTTATTACTACGCCATATCCGCATGATCTTAGTTCACATGAAAAGTATGGAACCGACGTTTAGATATGTTAATGTCGTGTTGTTATAACTTCTTAGCAAATATAAAACGGAAGTATTTTTATTCATGGTTTGGAAGAGAAAAATTATTGATAAAAGTGGAATCAAATATTTTCAAACCAAATGAAAAAAATAAATGTTAATTTTCACGTAGTAATTAGCAATGTAAGCATTATTTTGCTGTAAAATAAGGGCTTAGTAATTTACACAATTTTTATCTTTTATTAACATAATATATACCAAACATACATTTTTTAAATTTATTCATGTATTTAAATCACTCCAGATAAATATGTAAATGGTAAATCATTACCGCCACCCATCTATATACATATACCAATAGTTATATAATCACTATAAACATCATTAGTTCCATTTCGAAACTCATTTTGACTAATATATTACAAGGTTTTGTACTGGTAATTATTAAAAACTGAATCAATTTCATCTTTTAGGTTAAATTGTATTGTATTGAAATGTAATATTGTATTAAAATACAATCAAACTTCGATATTACGGACTAATACGGATGAGGGGGTATTCGTTCAAGCTGAAAGTCCGTTATAAAAAAAAAGGTTTTTCGAATGCTTATTCGGAATACTAAACTAAAAACTTAAACTGATTGAATGTAGTATTACATGCATCTATTTACTTTGATTAAAAAAGTGCTTTGAAGCTTTATGAATAAGCGGCCAGCGTTGCAACCATTAGTTCATCGCTGGCAAGTAGGATGGTATTATGACTCAAGTGAAGATTCGAGTGTAAATAGTATGACGTGATTATCATGCGCGAACATTCTTTATAATCAGTGACGCTTGCATTAAACATGTATAGCATTACTCGTAAAAGGATGTTTTTAACAATTTTTACATTTGACCGCATATTTTCACGTTAAATCGAGGCTCTACTGATAACAGAAAAAAAGCATCTGTATTTTAACAGCTATAACACTGAGGACGGGTTCATTAATTTACTGCGAGTAATAAAAATGGAGATATTTATAATATATTCGTGCTTCTAATAAAATGAAATAAATGTTTCAAAAAAGAATTCGTTATATTATTATATTTTCATATTCATATTGAAACCAACCCTTATAAATGGCATGCAAAATGAATTCCCATACCACGTTTAGATTATAAAATAAAACAAAAAAAGCAATTTGAAATGCGGTGCTGTAATTACAAAAAAATAAAAGTGAATACTCGAGCAATAATAAGCTTTTAAAAAAAATAAAGAAAATATTAAACCATTGTAAGAGAAAACCTTTTTGCGGAATATCTATAATATCGGAATTTGATATGACAATAATAAAAATGCGCCATCTTAGGACTAAAAAAATATGTCGTTTAATAAATAAAGCCCACTTTCACATCGATAAGTCAACTACTTTGAAGATTTTTACTTCGCAATCTTATGCGGTAGACTATCTTGATACCAAGATATGGATAAAGATTTTACTGTTGCTTTTAAAAATGAACCTCTTTAAGAAAACATAAAATCCATCAACGCATGACATAACATCAACTATAGCAAAGTATCACGGATATTTTGTCCGTTATAACGAAGTTTTACTCTATGTATGTACTCGTATATAAATAATTAGAACATATATCAATAATATATGTATTAGCAAAACTTACTCATGTATATCTGATGAAAAATAAGTGAACGGCAGTCAAACGTCTATTGATATTTTTAGAAAATGAAATGAAATGTTGTCCCGATTAAGTATTTAAAATACATATTCCCCAAATAAACGGTTGCCCTCATTTAGCAGTGCCTTAATTAAGTGGAATTGATTATCAGTCTTTTTTATAAAATAATATTTTAAAAAGAAAAAAATACAACTGGAAGTGGAATTTCTAATTATTACTGCACGAGAAATTTAGAATTATTCTTTTTGACTATTTTATAATGAAAAAACTAGTTCAAAGCTCCAGTGAATTAAAATTTGCAAAATATCAAATCAGTAAAGTTTAAAAAATTATAAAGAAGATGGTTTGAGTAGTCAATAAGTAGGTAGTAGTATTAAAAAATTCGAACAATGCCTCGCTTCAGATGAGAAAGAGGTCGTAATAATCGCCTGAAATGTTTGTTTCGCTTTATTGAAAAAGTTTTCAGCATTAAAATTAATAGTAATATTTTTCATCGAAAATTTTTAAATCTAACTCGCACAACGGTTGTTGAAAACTTTTGTGAACTAATAAATCTAAAGAAGATGAGACGTAACTTCGCATGGACGATTCTTTTCTTAATCTACTGAGCGTTAAATATCTTTTGACATGCTTTGAAAGAAATATTATTTAAGACTTTAATTATCATTATAAAATATATTTAAAAGGTTTTAAACTTTAAGCTTTAAACAACATACTATTTAGTGTTTAAAATGCAGGTGAATATACTTTACACTATACTTTCCTAATATATACAGCATAATGCATGTTAAAATTCCTTGTGTAGTTTCTATTATCAATATAAAAATGTTATTATGTTTATAACATATCCCTTGTACTATTTATTTAATAAAAATTACACTATCTATTACTAAAGTCAATGTTGATTTTTTTATTACTGGCAAAATATATAAACAGAGTAGGGATTATTTTCCCAAAATAGTCTTTTGTGACTATTTTATATCATGAGCTTTTAAGTTAAAAATATTTTGTTCTAATGATATTTATTTTAATTTTATTGTGTTACTATATTTCACTAGTATAATTACAAAGATGGTAAAATATTTCTATCCAAGATATGAACGAATTTGAGTTTTTAAAATTTTATTTTGAGCCTTAAGCGTCTTATTTTTTTATGTAGTATATTTGAAATAACCATGTTTATCAACAAAACTCACCGTCATATAATAATGTTTTTCTTATTAATGCGTAAATACGATTAAATATCAAAATAATGTTTTTCAGAAAAATATTATTTATAGAACACAGTGTTATTAAAACATATATAATATTGTATTTAAATCATGTTTTCCATGTAAAAAAAATACATGTATAACATATCAGTTCATAATAAATCTTCTTAGCCATCTTAGAGTTGAGGGTTTGAATATCTTGTTAGTCATGACAATTTTTCAAATGTTTATTTATCTGTATTTGCTGTAATAATTAACAGCTACTTATAAAAAAATAACTAAAACAATCTTCATACTGAATTTTTTTGAACTTTAGACCATTTCACTTGGCTCTGGCTTTGTCATGTGATGAGAATGCCTGAATCAACCAGTCATACTTCTTCTTTAAGCCAACCGGATTCCGTTGTGCCAGAAAGCCGCTGAATACCATACACAGGATGTATTTGACGGAGAAACGGGACACCGGCATACCATGGAAGGACGCGAAAAAATTATATAGTGACAGGAACTCATGGAGATAACATACGGTGTCTATATACTCCGGCTAAAAGACGTGACATGGTTTAAAATGAATGAAAAATAATCTTGAGTAGTACACCAAAATTCTTCTTTCAATCATATCAGCTCCAAAACAAAGCATATGTATCTCCTCTCCAATAGAGATTGTTTTGACTGTTTATTTTACAAGCAATACTTGTCAATAAATATTATTATTATCGATCAATATTAGCTCAACCGTTTTGGGTTTGTGTTCTGGTTACAATACAAATGAATTTACATTTGATACGATTTGCAACCAACACGAGCCTTGAACCTGTGACCCCCGTTTATAATTAATATAAATTTAATTTATAGATAAGCACTATTAATAGATAAGTTAAAATATGGGACAGTCACTAAATATTTTTAAATTTAATATTATGTTTAACATAAGTTCTATCACAAACAATATTGAATAAATCCTATAGAAAATTGGGATACATTTTTGAATTAATTATTATGAGATGATTAATTTTAACCGAAATCATTTGTTTTTAATCCGATTACACCAAATTTCAATGTCAATGTCCAAGTACGGTTCTGCTGTTGAGTAATCCTAGGGAAGCTTCAATGAAAGCTCACGCAGATGTGGAGAGGGGAGCGGTATATCCTGTGTGTGTAAAAGATTACTCATCCACTTTGAAATACTTTGCGACTTGTTAAAAGCACTTTTGCTCTGTTCCGTGTTGTACCTACGCATTCTTTACGCATTGTGATCTGGAGTCAAGCGTCTGTTGTAGAAAACGGCATTTGATAAAAATAATATACAAGTATTATTTTTTGATATTGTATTCAAGAAACACTAACGATCAGCATTTTTTTTTGTAAATTATATCCAGAGATTTTTCAAATAAAATAAATAAAAAATTAACATTAAAAGAATAATTAATGTTTATAATAAATCACTATCTTTTACCCATACATCGATCATCTAGTTCATTAGTTAGAGATATCCAAATAACGAGTTTTAAGATTTGACAAAACCAATATTCTAACGGTCACCATAAATTAAATATTATTGATAGACGATGATAAAACTTTAAGTAATAAGTCATACAAAAATAACGCCAGATATAAAATGTCCAGTTTGCCAGTAAGACACTAAGAAATACCTTAGTTATAAACCAGAGAATATCAAAATTAAGGTTGATTTATTATTAGTTTATCTGCATACTTCTTTTTGTGGACATATCAGAATAACATTTTACATATAACTGCATATTAACTAATATTTTTTTTTGAGTTATCTGGCTGATAAACTAGACGCTCAATATTGTCTATATTTATTAAATCGATGATATTATTATTGTATTTAAAATTACATCCGTAACATTATTCGTTTCATCATAACTGCATCAAAACGGAACATATGAATCTTTACCATAAGAAAATTGTTTTGATAAGTTATTTTACAAGTAACAATTGCCAGTTTTTAATTCAATCAATATGGTCTATATCTTACCAGATTTAAGCCCGCAAATCTCAGCTTGTAAATAAGATGCGTCATCTACTTATTTATTAGGTATATTTAAATAATAGTATTACCGATAACTTAGAATATTTTAATTAGAACAATAAATTAAAATGAACGACACATTTTTTATATATTTGTGGAATACTTCTGCGTATGAACTATAATGGTTTTCCACTAAATATGGACAGTATATTAAGTTAATTAAATAAGAACAGTGTAATTATTATCTTTTCTCGTACGATATTATTTTGCGATATTTTTGAATATTTTCTTAAAATTATAAATTATTATAATGTTATGCCATATATTAAAAGAGTAAAATTACGAAAACCTTTTGTATTCGATAAAATTATTCACTTCAGCAATAGTAATATTAAAGTCAATATAAGATCAAAACGAAAGAAGATTTACAAACAATTGAAAAAAAGTACTTATGTTACTTATTTATAGAAATTGGTGATTATATAATCTAACCAAGGATATTAAGCGTTTTTTTTTATAAATATAATATAATTTTTATAGAAATTATATAGTTTAATATATTTATGGTGTCAGCGTTTATTTGATACAATAAAAGCTAATGGTATTTTTAGATTTTGCCGTGGGTAACTAACTAAAAATATTCTTTATTAATTTCATTTTAAAATAATGATCATTTCTGCATAAACGCATTCAAAATACTTGTAAAATCTTTTATGCGTAGAATTATAAGTTGTCTTTTAAAAATGAAATGACAGAGGCTTTATATAAGTCAATAAATATTTAATGCCAGACATAGCTGAGAAAAAACTTCAACCGACAACTGGAGGTTTGAAGATTAAATTGAATCACGTTTATACTAGCGTATATTTTATGCATACAACTTCACTAACTTGACGAGTCAAATAAATAAGATCGATTTTATTGGAGTTTTCATTCTTTAGATTTATTAGTTTAATTTTTTTTATTAAAAATGATTATACTTTCACGTATTTTTTGTATATTACTTTCCATATTGTATTCAAAACATTCGTAAGAAATTTACATATTTTTCTTAAAATACTATTTGTAATATATTTTTATTATTACAAAACTTTTTACACTAAAATAGTAGACCAAGGTGTTGAATTGCAACGATGATATTAAACATTTTAATTTAATGCTATTAAATATTTATCTTGATTCTTTAGTCAGCTGTGTGATGTAAATTAATTACTTTGTACGTGAAACAATAAATTGCTTAATATCATTTGTATACTGGCAAAATGCGTTAAGTCAAAAAAGACAATTTATTTTTAATATTTGAGTCTCTTACATATATTTAACGATAATATCTTAGAGCAACTGAGACTGTCAGTCATACTGACGTTTTTTTTTTCAGAATTAGAATATACTTAATCTGATCAGCTAAATGATTTTTAGTCGGTGTAATGTATTTTTCCACAAATTAAATATTCAAAAACGACTTAATATGTAGTGATATTTGAATATTACGGAAAAAAGTATAAGGCGTATGACTATGCTTATTTTGCCAAATGATAGAGCGGGCAAAAATTAAGCAAACTGCATTATTATGTTAAAATGGTCAGTTTTTGTTTTTTTTTACCCAGTATTATGTTAATACACTCGAACGGAAACTCAACATATCGGCAACATCACGAGAAATCACGCAAACGACTAGTGGAGAGAATTAGAATAAAAAGATTCTGAGTAGTCGGTTTATGAAGCTAAAAAAATATATGGCTAATTTTTTAACAAAATTTTACATGTTTTCATCTGCTTTCATAATATTAATTAACATTTATTCTATCATTCCACATACTTTTTTGTTTATTATTTTAAATCTTGTCTAAAGTATTCGATAATGAATAATTAATACATAATATTTGACAGGAATAATAACTCCTGTCAAATAATTCATTCGTACTTTGAATTTATTAACTGCGATATTTTCAAAGCTGTCTCAAAAATAACAAAATAGTATTATAGATATAATTTACAATGGCAAACGGAGAGTGACAAAAATAATATAATATGTATATTTCATAAAATAATCTTCATTATTTAGAATATGAAAGTTTCGTCGAAATAACAATAACGTCTTTCATAACATCTTATGTTTATTCTTGAGTGCGTCTTTTCAAATAAAATGTGTGAAAGCAATAATGGCATCGTAAAAGACATTATTAATTTATAGAGTGACTCGGCAAATATTTTTTCAATGTGGCTTAATTTAAGGCCAAGGAAGTAGATGAGGCCACGTGTCAAATTAATGTCACTTCGCCGCTATTGTCACAACATATTTAAGACGTCACTTCTATGAAAATAACAACCATGAAAATGTCTCCTTCTCTACTCAAGTATCTGAATAATATTTTAGACAAATTGTCTCTGGCAACAAAATGACGAAATTATTCTATAAAAAAAATTAAACTAAATTTTAATTCTCATGCAGTCATGTTAAGCATATATTGAATTACATTTCTGAGACATAATTGAGTTAAATACTAAAAAAAATCGTTGAAACTGGAAAATAATCGAAAGACGATATTGTCAAATAAATACTTTATTAACAGGTTTTGAAGGACCTACCACTTACCTTGATTATGCGCGGTTACTTGCCTGATCCTTCACAAAATTGATGTTTTTCTTATTTCCTACATTTTGAGTTTAAACCTGTCCGTAGCGAAGTCGCACGGGACGTTACTTTATTGTCATCTTATATATCTATTGTGTATATAAAATGTATGCTTCTTGATAGTTGCCTTCGTAAG
>JAPMAE010004395.1:0-13878 GCA_036584705.1 Rhyacophila sp. 25_7
AATCAGCGACAAAGTGACCATGGCTGGCGATTCGCCGGCTTTGTGTTGCAATGGGTTAATACATGCCAGATTATTTAGTGTTTATTAAAGAACGTGAACTTAGCATGCTTTCACTGTGCTTGTAGTGGGTCAGTAAACAGCGAATCCTGCTATGAAACCATGGGTTTTGGGTTCGATTCGCATAGTTGGCAAAAAAATCATATCGCTCATGTAATGCAAAGGAACTACATTGAAAAAATCATGACTTTGAGTTAAAAATTTAGACATATTCGTGAATACATACAACTTTGTAGTGTAAAAAGATCACATCTGCTATTTATCTTATTTCGCTGTAATTGTTCTATTTTATGTTTCTTAGCAATTATAACAAATTTAATATCATTTGAATGTAAAACCAACATATCTAGCAATACGGTTATTTTACTCTTATATGGCTAGATAAAATGTGACATACTCTTTTTACTGATTATAGAAAAAAACGCATGTATATTGCAGTTGCTTGAATTTTGAGAAATATCTAAAAATTCGTCAAAACTTCAAACGCCGTTTTTCAAAACATGGGAAATGCAGTTATGTTTGTTTTGCATTACATGAGCGATGTATTTTTTGTCTGTATTTGGAACCAGAACATCAGAACATGTACACAATGGATTAAGTTAATAATTAACCACCCATGATACATAAAAAATGCATTGAGCCAATATTCACACTAAAAATCCATATGCATATATTTCAAAGCGGATATATTTTTAAAAACGTAGATTTTTTTTTCAAATAAGCCTGAAGCAGTATTTTTTAGATTTAGTTTTGATAGATGAAGACACATGGGAGTTTTTTTTCACTTTTCATCCTTGAAGTAATTAAAACAAAAGTTGAGTAGATTTTTCATTATTTGGCATGCCAGAACGACAAATAACTTATTATACTTACATCAGCATTAGACAACTCCAGTTTCAAAACATAAAAATGTATATAGATACTTGAATCAATAGTGTTAATGTCGAAATGATTAGCCTGAAGAACCTTCCTCTCCATGTCTGCGAGTTCTTTGGAAGAGTAAGCGCCTCCTGATTGCTTGACCATCCATGAAATCTAAAATGATCAGAGTGTGTTTTATTTTTGTATAATGTTGATTCAATTAAATTCTTAAGTAATTATATGGTGATATTGTTACATTTTTGTGGTCCACTGCATGAAACTTAAGCGAAATCCAATATGAAGCCAATGCTACTAACTGCAGCATATTCAATGGTATTTCAAGGGAATCAATAGTGCGATCCATAATTCTAATTGCCGTATAAACCAATACGTGCTCAGTTCTCATATAAGTCTGTAAACCATGAAACAAATATTATTGAAATCAATCTCATTAATCATTGTGTGGCTGAAATTGTTTCGTAATTTCTACAGTAATTTTAATATGACACACTTAAATATTATAGTTTTTCACATACATAATAAAATTCCAAGTCTTTCTGTGGAGACGATATAATGACACGAAAAATAATATATTAACGGCTAAAAATGCACCAGTTTTCTGGAACAGTTAATATAGAGAGAGAGCTCTAGTGATTTGTATAATTTTAAGTTGATCATTTTGTCTTAATTAGTTGTATATAACTAAGATATGTCATTTGATTAGTTAAATATAGTGTAATTACCTGTAGTTTTATAAGCCAATTGATGACAATAGACCTATTTAAATCGGTTATATCAAATTTCTTCAAAAAATTATCTGACAGTTGATGTTTATATTCTTTAGTGAGTTGATGTTTCATTATGAAATCCAGATAAGTCGTGGAAAATAAAACGTTATGGAATACTGAAATCAAATGATATCTTTATATTGCAATATTTTAAATGTCATACTGAATATGTGGTGTTGATAAAAAATTCATACCCAAGTAATTTGAATTTTATACACAGATTTTTTGTCCAAATCATTCATACATACATGACAAATCGTTGATAATTTTATATTTCTCGCAAACGCCAAAATACAATAAAATGTTAAACTATAGAAGAAATACTTTTTTTATTATAAAAAAATCATACGAATTCGTTTAAAAATTGAGAAAAAAAAATTATTTGATCTGCTAAAAAAACTGATAATTTGGTAAAATTCGGACGGCAATGAAAAATTTCAAATGAATGTTCAATTCAATATCAATGAATGGAATATTTGATGATAGTTAGATTAAATGTCATTTCATACTACTTTTTCTAAACTACAGACTCCATCTCTCACATTATCTAATTGCCTTAATGAAACAGAGATTTTCACCTCCCACATAAGACGTATTAAAGTGGCATAATATATGTAAAAGATCAAAAACTCCTCTCACCCAAAGAAAAATTTTAAAAATTGACAGAAAAGTCATAAAATTTTTCAGAATTGAGTTGTACAAAATTGCCCATCAAAACTGAGCATTACCATAATTTTCTTTATTATCTAAGTGAACAGCACCAGGTATTCTATAGGAAGTATTGAAAACTTTTCGTTTCTCTTTATTCTCCTCACAAGTGATTGGAAATGGAATCAGTGGAGATAAAATTCCCCCAAAAGATAATTTTGTGGATGGATTTGTATTGACAGCACTTAAAAGTTCATCTCTTTGTTTTCCCTATAACAAAAATATAATTATAAATATGACAATGTGAAAATTATGAAAAGTGGCTGGGAATAATGTTGTTAAAAATTAGGATAAAAATAAATATACAACTATCTACAAATATATATATACATATATCATTGTTCAGAAGTGCATTGGCATTCAACTGCATGTTATAAAATTTTATTTGTAACAAATACTTATAAGATATTTCATAAAATAAACTAGACTCATAGAGTGAAGCCATTGTTACTCCAAGCTGAACTATTTGGTCTCTACACTATGAATGTAGCTTAACTAAACTCAAGATAGCAGTAGTTAGGAAATATATCATATTAATAATATGTTTAACTTACATGTACAAAAATTCTGCTTTGCGCATCTTTTTCGATAGAAATTTGTCTTGTAATATTTTTTCTTATTTGTTTTATGTCATTTGATGGGTGAGGAATCCACGTATTCACTGGTGTACCATCGATTTTCATGTGAATGGGAAAATTGAAAACACAACAAAGCTCGTCAATTGGAGTGGCATGGGCAGTATCTACTTTTACTATTGAAGAATTATCAATTTCATTAAAACCTAAACTATCATTGTTATTTTCAAGTTTTTCTATAAGATCATCATCTCTGTTTAAAAAATCAAAGTTCCTACTAAATGTTATAAATTTAGTATCTATAAAATCAGATGTCGATTGTATGGAATCAGAAGGATGTAATTTTTCCTCTTGCGATCTTACCAACAATTTTGGTAAATTTGGTCTTGTGGAATGTTGTATTTTATTGTTTTCTTTTGATGTTATACCATTATTTATTCCTTTTAGGACCGGATGTATTTCCTTACATTTATTTTTTGTATCTGTTATTTGGTTTCTAATATTTTCATGTTTTTTAGGTACATGTATATTTTTAGGATCATTTATGATATCTGTAAGGGGGAATCGTTTTATATTGCATCTATCTGAAAATGTAGTTTTCACCAAGTCACTTTTTGGTTTCCCATGTTTTACATTTGGTATATTTTCTTTATTATTTGATATTGTATCAACTTTTTCTTTAATAAATTTATGGGCTAGATGAGCTTTAGTTTTGTTTTCCATTTTTGTAATCAAATCCGACTTTTGGATAGCAGTATAAAAACTCTTACTAGTGCGATAAAATATAAAGATTTTTTAAAAATAATTGAGAATATTGACGAATTGAATACACTTTGTAACACGCAACAATACCACTGATGAAAAATAGTATTGCAATGTGAAAAATAATACTTAACTTAAAAATAAAAACACATGTATTTTACATACATATAAGAAAAAAAATCATTTGTGTTAAACTAATAATAATAAATAAGAACAATTGAAATTCCATATAATTGATATGAATTAACCGTTATATACTTGTAAATGTAATCATTTTTATGTGTTTGTTTATAATTAGTATGGAATAAAAACTTTTTGTTTGCTTTTAAATAATTATATTAATATGACGGAGAATCGGGGTCGCATTAAGACTCTTAGGTGCCCTAAGCACTAATTAATTTTGGTGCCCCTCACACTTGTAATTCAAAATATGAAAACGATAATAAACCATAAAATAAAGTTTCATTTATCATATTATTTATGATACAACATTTATGATATTAAACAAAACTTATGGTAAGAAATAGAATAATATTTGTTTCTGTATTAATAATTTTCTTCATTTTGTGCACAACTCAATTGATCCCATGTCATCATGGTTCTTGGGTTTTGTTAAATACAGAAATAAAAAGAATATTTTATTTGAATTATTCTGCGTCATTCAATACAGTTACACATTTTATAAGCATATGAAAAAACGCATTCAAAATAAATCGAATGTACTTATAAATTAAACAGCCAAAACTGAACGTGCTGTTAGAATAGTCATTGAGCAACTTTGAGGCTGCTTGAAGTTTTGAGACTTTGAAAGCAAGAATGAGGTTATGAATTCATATGCAATTAGCACCAGTGACGGAACTAAACTAAGAACCTCTTATAAGCTAGTACCCGTCACTTGCGCTGTTTTAAACACGTCTAGACATGTTCAAAATTTGTATAGCTTCCAATCTACAAGGATAATGTACTTTATTTTGCAAGATAAAAATAATGACACAAGCGTGACCAATGCTATAAATGAATGAAAATGCGTTATATACTTTATCACAAATTTGTTATTGAAAGCTGGTATAGATCAAAAAAATTTTCGAAAAAGAGGTCACCTTTTTTCTTCAAGATAATTTAATAAAAATATTTAATAAGTGAGAATAAATTTTCTAATTATATATTGTTTTAAATTAAATCGTAAAAAGTATATGCTCTAATAAAATAAATTGTCATTATATTAAAAAGTAGAATTTCCTGTCAAATACTTTTATCAACAAATATTTAGGAATTATTATTTAAAATGATGTATTTTTAATAAATGAAATGTCTAGTTACAAAAAGCGATTTAATCATATTACAAGATTTTCGGCCAAACAATGTTTTTCTGTTAAACATAAAATTATTTGTTTTATCTAAAAAAAATGTTTCATAGTATTCTATGTAATATTTAAAATAAAATAATAGCATTAATTAAGTGATAAACCTTCAAATTAAAAAAATATTAGCATAATAAAATTTCACACATCGCGTTTTGAATGCAATTTTTGGATTTGTTCAAACTCACCTCGCATTTGAGTCGATACTAGTAGATCATTATAGTATGGTTATGAAACAGTTTGTTCTATAACTAATATTTTTCTTTTAATTAAAAAAATATCAGCGTAGTGAAATAAATGTTTTTTTAAGATTTATATATATTATGAATTTGAATTGGGGACAAACAAGATTAAATTATTTTACATGACATGTTAATATTTTTTTTCGTAATTAGGCCCAGGCGCATATTTGCGATTTATAATCGAGCGATTGTTTTGTCACCGAAATGGAATACGTAATTTTTAATTGAATCCCAAGCATATGCGACTAAAAATCGTAGGTTTTTTTTTATAATGTATTTCGATAACTAAACAATCGTAAGAATTAATGCTTTCCTTGCCTGTGAAATCCGACGAACTTCTAATCTAAAAAAGAACAGATACGGAATACAAAGACTAGAAATTGTAAACATTTCATATGCTGATAAAACTAAATATCATTTTAAAATAATATTTATTTTGTATAGATGACATACAAAATAACATACAAAAATTATCTTAGATGATTTATTATATAATTTCAAACAAATGAAAAGAAATACACAAAATAAAAACAAAGGAGGCAAAAAAATATAACAAACAAGAAATGTTCAAAAATATATAAATAAAATTGAAATTCGATTTCAATCTTTTTTAATACCTACTAGATATATAAAAGCTGTTTTAGAAACTTTTACTTCATATGTTTTGCGATAAAATAATTGCACGATAAGTTTCTTTAAATATTAAAGGTCTTCGGCTAAATATTTTCTTGTCATAGCTTTTCTATTTTCAAAGAAAATGCTGGTTGAAACGCCAACAAATCGTCTATAGTTAAAATAGCACATTTAAACCCCTCCCCCGTCATGGCATATGGTGGGGGTGTACCTAAAGATAGAACGTAATGTTTTAGTATATATGTATGGGAAGAGTTTAGTTTTAAGCAATATTTTGAAAAAAGTGAGTACAAAAAATATATAGAACACTTTTGGAACTTTTCGCATTGTTTAACTCCGTAAAGACAAAAAGATTACACAAAAAATACAAGTAAGGCATAAGAAAATTAAAATAAATAATATATTTATGGTCATACTGTTATCATCCAGTATAAACTCTATTTACTTTAAAAGGCGCTTTAGTTCTCTTTCCACGCATTTTTATGTTGTCTTCGCTCTCTAAACACGCCATTAGTGGTTTTTGTTATATTTTGGAGTAAGGCATTATTAACAGTTGTAAAACAATATGAATTTGACGAAAAACTGTAAATTGAAACACAAATTTTGAGATTCAGTTTAGACGCCATTTGTAATATTTAGAGTTTCTTGATTGGTCGATTTGAATGCCCGCAGAATAACTATATTTAAAATACAGGGTGATAAGGCTTTTTGTGTCAAATTTCGAATATAAATATTTTTTTCGTAAGTTTATACTAGGTTCAGGAACATAACATTTTCACACATGATGAGAAATTATGCATAGATTACGATCGTATTTTTTCCTCGATTTCGACAAAATGTGATTATATCACTCTTTTAAACTAGACGCTTCAAATAGTGATAATAACTTCAATATTTTTTTTGTTGATGTGCTTCCCAAAGATATATTTTAGGGAAGAGGTTTTATTCATTTCATGTAGTTATTAGTCATGTCAATAGCAAACGAATGAAATTCAAGTCAAACTATCTATGGTACCTTGCTTTCTTGTCTGTGTAATGGCGATTTCTCGGGGCCGTCAGATGTATTTATGAGCATAATGGCTGATGATTCGTGGTTACTACGAGAAGACGGCTATTTAAACATCGACACAAATACCTTCAAAATAATTTGCCACCCTAATTTAAATGTCATATTGCTTTCCTCCGAATCTGGTGTAGTGCATGTATTGGACGTCAATTCAGGAGTAATTCTTCAGTCAAGTTCTTTATCAGGTATGGACTCAAGGTTATAAGGATCTTTGTAATGACGATCCTTACCTCTAATTAATACATGGTTATCATGATTTTCTGCAACCCGAAATCCAGGCGTAAAAATTGTTTACCGCATATTTTCCGCGAACGTACTCATACTTCTGTACAACTTACACGTTTCATTGTAATATTGTTTTGATTTTTCTCGTTGTATTTTCCTTAATTATTTACCCTTAAAATGCTTTCAATGTGTGTGCATACATTTTTTTTTCGTTGGCAGAATGTAAAATTGTTTTATGATTATTTATTTTTTCTCGAATTATTCCGAATCATTCCAAAACAAACTAAAATGCGTCGTAAATAAAATGTATCGTTGTGCATTATAATTAATTTATGTTTATTTCCTTTTATTAGTTTGAATAACCAACCATTCTAAACCAAGAATTATTAAAACTGTCTTACATTTTCAGTAAGTCATATGCTGTTCCAACAGTTTTAACTGTCAATGAACTGTACTCTACTGCATGATTAAAATATTTGATTTCTCCAAGCTAAAGAAAACATATCAATAACATTTTTATGCGCAATGAGTTTCGGGCATTCATTTTTGCGAAAAATCCAATACACAATTGTTTTCGTAAAGAATATCCAAATGAAAATGCGCTAATTGGTTTATAATTTAAAACAATATAATATAACGAGTTATTGTTGTTATAGCTTTATCAGGAACTTTATGCCTGCAGAGTTTAACAGGCAGAAATTTTTTCCTTATTTTATACTGAAGTCGCCCACGTAGGTGGATAGCTCATTCGACCCATGAGCCGAGGCTTGCTGGTTCAAATCCCGTATTTTTCACGTGTATTTGAAACCACTTGGTTGAACTAATAACTGACATTATTATTCGAAAAAGATATTATGGAGTTCCATATCCTCCATTTCAGAACGGATATGGTTAGAAGAGAAATATATATATATATTGAAAGAATAGGTATAAGGTGTTTGAAACAGTTATAATATAAACAAGGTTTATCGTTTATTTAAGCTTTTTCTCAGTATTGCATTACAATTGTACAATTTCCATAGTTACATTGATGCCCCGTGTATGATTCAGTGGATAATGGTGAGAGTGTGATTTTTGACTATAAATTATATTATAAAAGATCAAGTTAACATGCATTTTATATGATCATAGGTATACAAAAATTGACAAAGAAGTACATTTATCTTAGTATATACAATTAAAAAATAACACTGAATGAAATTTAAAAAAATAAACAAAAAAGTTTATTTCTCAATATGGTCCTATATTCAGCATTTGAAGTAATAGTCGCAACTCATTGAATTACTCATACTTAATTTCTAATTCATCAGTGACAATTTAAATTAAACAGTGTTGCCATATCCCAATGAATTTTCTTTTTATGAGTGAAAATTACAATGTTAAAAAGAGGATTCTACGAGGTCCCCATTAAAATAATATTAAGAGTATTTATAGAATCTGTAAAAATATTAACCAATAAAAAAATTCATTTATTATCCTCGTAATTTTGCTAGAAAATTCTAAATTAAAAAAAATGCTTCTTTGTTAACCTTAATTGCCGCTAGACCTGAATGTTTTTTCATGGATTTTTATGTTTCCACAGTCAATGTTATCACTTATAATTTATAATACAATTGTATAATTGATTTTAAAACAATTCGCAAGTCTTTACCAACTATTGACACACTTATAATCAGATTAGTTTTTCTTTTATTATCTTTGATTTAATAACCTTGACACTGTCAGTATAATTTTAATAAAATAAATAATTTAATAATGTTACTGGAAAAGAAAAACTTAGCACACCCCAGAGTGTTTGTAGTGTAAGCTCTGAGTAAGTAAAGTGTCACAATTCAGTGCTTCAGCAGTGAACAAGTTGATACCAAATTTTAAGCCATCCGTTTGTGGCAATTATTAAAGAAACGGAATTGACTAAATTGAACTATTGTTTTGTATACATTAATATGTCTCATATTATTTTTTATTTTAAAACACTTTTCATTGAATAAATCAAATATGATATTTTAGATATCAACCTTCTATTTTCATGATAATTCCAATTTTGATGTATATTCGCCATTGTTGAAATATCTAGTATTTTTTTATTATACTAATGTATATTGTAAATCAAAAGCCATCTTTTGAATTTCCTATAAAGTATAGTACAGGATAAGGTAATATCATTTTACCGAAATTATTTACATCGTACCATTAAAAATATTTTATTTGCATAGGAAGATAGTTAACAAATGCCCATAAATTAAATATAAATGGAAAATGCCTTAGTCATGTATTTTGATGATATAGTAGTTTTCTGACAAAATTATAAAGTAGAATGTGCATGTACCGAGAATCAGGTATTGCTATTCATACTTATATCATATTTGACATACGTTTATGAAAATGGGAGCCACATCAAACTAATGTTAAACCATGTACATTATATATCGGAATTTTGAATGACAAGTTCTAATCAAAAAGAGCCCAGGTGTAAATGGACATGTGAAGAAGCTATGAAAATGCCTATTTGCTTCTTCAAATAATAGACAGAATATAGTGGCTAAGACAGCGGGAGGAAAACAATCGTGTGTTGTAATATAGTGCTTTTAAACAAGTTGTTCGAGTAACCCAATGCGCATTAAATTGTGTTTGAAAAATTCAATCAACGTAAACGTGCACTCTTAGAAACATAATGCTAACAATAACATAACACAAAAAGTACATATACTGTAGAATATATAATAGTTACTGATCAATTAATGAAGACTGTAACAAAATAGTTTTATTCGACAAAAATACTCTAGGACGAATTCAATTTTTTTTAAAAACTCGGTATAACATGTGTGTTAAGATATTTGACTGGCCTATCAGTGGAATAAGAAGTAGCAAGAATTATTAAAATCATCGGTAACAAATAAGCATTCTGTTTAGTTATTTCTGGCATTGACACATATTTTCAGATAAAAACATTGTTGTAATTAATCAATGCATGTAAATATTTATTTCTATGAACACATTTCGAGTAGTCATCTAGATAACAAAGTTATCAGTTATCCAGGTGTATAGGTGTCTCTGCTGTAATTAATATAACATGTATGAACCTGATTTATAAGAGTTTAGAGATGACACATTATTTATTTCATAAAGATTTAAAGCTTCAGTGTTCTGTTGATCCCTTCATAGATAAACACGCTAACATGGGAATCGGAAAGCTATTTTAAAAAATATTGTTTAACAGTTTCTGGAGAATCGCAATTCACAGCAATATAAAAATACTATTGTTTTTTAATTATTCAGGGATTCATTAACAAGTTTGCAGAATAATATAATATGTATTTGCGGAATATTTATGAGAAAACTACACAATTTGGTATACATAGTCATTCAATTTTATAAATTTTATTTAAACAAGTTTTTTAGCAGATTGTTGAAGTTTTTTTTACATATTTTTTCCAATTATTTCATGTAAATGCATGTATATTAATATTATTGGTAATATGCGATATCTGTTTTATATGAAAGCTCACCGACTTGATTTTTTATTGGTGTTTTTCAGGAATCAATAATGAACCAGTAGGCATACAATATTTGCCCGGTTCGGATAGAATCGTATTCTGGGATAGTGCGGGACTCGGCGTTCGCTCCGATTACAATGGCGTTCTACTGCTGCACACTGTTCTACAGCAACCGCTGCAACCAAATAATCCTAACCAGATAGTGAAAATTGAATTATTCCTTTCAGAGGTAAATTGTCATCTATGTATCTTTGGTACAAAGAAACTATTCGATCACGATTGCAAAATATAACAAATATTATAAATATCTGTCGATAAATTTTAATAAAATAAATGCCTCAAATTCTTGCAACACAGATTCTTGTATTAATACGAGCTTCTTTGCTTTTCTACATATTAAGATTCTTTTCATTGTGAACATGGGCATAATTCTGTACCTGGAAAGTAAACTACACTATATCAAATTTGGCAAAATTAAGATATCGACATAGTGTAGTATATTATCTTGCGATGCGCTTTCCAGTGATATACTCAATTATGTTGTAACCCTACTAGAAAAGAATATAACGAAATGAATATTACATTATATTATATATTATCCGAGAGAAGCAACGCCGAAACGACTTTGAACAGCCTTAGTGAAAAAGTACCAACTTTGACATAGTGTAGTTTCCTTCCCAGGTACAGAATTGTAACTTTTAAATGGCACAAACTTATCTCATTTTTATATCTCCATCTGTGTTTTAAATTGCGGTAACAGAAACACTGCCTATATCAAACTTTTTACAAACTTTTTGCATTCAACTGTTAATCAACTCGAAACTTATTACAACTTATATTAAAGATTTCTTGTATATTGAACATTTTCATATCGCCACTTGTTTTCATGACTTTTCCTAAAATACACATTCTATTGTTTTGTTTTATTCACTCGTTTTTTTAATCTGAGAAAAATATACAAAATTTATAGTCAAGTGTACTGGTAGAAGTTGATATGTAACACAGCTTACCTATGTACTTGCCAATTTCTACCAGTATGGTGACAATTTGTCGATTTCAAAGACCAGTCATTCAACCGTTTATGGTATGAATATTTACATGAATCACTGGATAGCTTTGGTATTAATTTATAAAATATTTACGGAAATCTCTTTTATAGCGGGCCAAAACTGAAAATTCATTAATTTACATTGGATGCAACATCCATCCAAAAAAAAAAAAATTTGTTATAAAATTAGATGCATATATAAATTAACTATAGTGGTGGGAAAATTCTAATGTATTTTTAATGATATGCATGGCACATCAATAATTTAAAAATTTTGATTTTAAAAAGAACATTTTTTGTTTAAATTAAATAAACGTGGACTGAAACCAAACTTGTTGTGAGCCAATGGTTGCTTTTCACTGCTTCACTGCAATTTAATTTATTTGCAATAACTTTACCGTGAATTCTTTGATTTCTCAAATGAGCCTACCATTGTGTAATGTGTCATGCAAATCAGCAATGTTGGATTTTTTGGTCACAGCCAATTGAACATGGCTAATTTTTGCAGGCCGTTCTTCTTTATCAATGCTTGCAAAGCGTAGAGCTTGTGTCAGTGGAGTGTGCAGCGGAGGTTGTAAAAGCTCTGGGAGATGCCATCGAAAAAGCCAACGAACTACCAAAAAAAGGAATCAAAGCGCAGAAGGTAATAGAGTATAAAAGTTTTAAACATTTTTCTTACGCATGGTGTGCTTATAAACTCTTTAGAACATATTTGTTTGCTTCTATTCGTTAATTAAAAGTTTTAACATTTTTATAAAAGAAATACTTTTCTGCATTTTTCTGTGGACACTCAAGTGTTAAGTAACAGATAAAATGAAAAAAATATATATTAGGGAGTACTGGGGTCAAATCAAACTAAACAACCACATAGTGTCTGATAGGTGATATAAATTATTGGTCATAAAATTCGATGTTTCTAGCCCACAACATAATATTGTTACACTCCGATACATATATCAGTGAACACTCATTTTCCTTAAGTTAACTGATAATGTGTTTCGTTTTTAGTGGAGCACGATATGTTTAGAACTCCCACACCTATCACTGAAGCTGGTGGCCAGCAACATAGTATCGGAACTGAAGCAGCACAATCGGCATGTGCCCGCGCTGGCCATCGCCTCCGCCTTGAACCAGCGTATCTCCCACTTGATGCCCGCCGCCCTCAATGCCTCCACGCAGGACGTCCACGACAGGGGTCTCATGTTCTCAGAAGCCGCCCGTCGAGAGACTTTCAAACGGTGGCCGCATATGGATTACAAGTATGTTATCGCTCGTTGCCTCATGCTATACTAACAAAACTGTAATACCCATGAGTGCAATTTAGTCGTATGATTATTGTTCATGCACTTTTGCTTGTTACATTTTATGGAAATCTAATTGTAAAAATATGATTATATTTTTTATAATTTCTTTAACTTTTGACTATGAATTTGGTGATGTGTTCAGCATAACATGCATTATGCAATCTTACCCTATAAATAGACAGACCCTAGGAAAAAAAGATTAATGAACAGGAGTCATCTTATCAGTTTATGTCTCAAAACAGTGACAAGTTCGACTGTGTATGAAGTGTTAGTGGTTTTTTCATTGTTTAATGAATTTGTGTTCAAATTATTATCTCTCATTATTAATTATTTAATAAAAAATGAAATCTATCATGAAAGCATTCCTGTATAAGAAAAATATTTGGATCGAAATATATAATAGAAAAACAGTCATTGATTCTTACTCATTCAAACACTGCAATTGCAATCTAATGAAATGTGATTTGGGCTGCTAATAAATTATGAATGTCATATTAGGTGGGCGTTACCTTCGCAAATGGCACAGGCGGGCTTCTATCACCAGCCGACGTCGAGCGGGGATGACCGGGCTATGTGCTTCACCTGCTTCGTTTGCCTCGTCAGCTGGGAGCGAACCGACGAACCATGGAGTGAACACGAGAGGCATTCACCTAATTGCCCCCTCGTCAAAGGAGAATACACCCATAATGTGCCTCTTTCTGTAAGTTACGGCATCTACCGTATACGATCTAACACGATTCAAATTATTGGTTAC
>JAPMAE010004398.1:0-13148 GCA_036584705.1 Rhyacophila sp. 25_7
GCGAGAGTCTAAGGTTCGAGACGCCCGATTACTAGGTATTAATATAATGAAGAATTTTTCAGTCCTAGTTTCATTGTAGGGTTTTATCTTAGTTGAGAAATTAACATACTATGACGGGATACTTAGTCAAGTGAAATTTTTGTTAAGTGCAAATGAGACTGACGCAGAACCTTTTTATTATAAAGTACAATTGAAATGTTAAATTTCATATTTATAGATTTCAAGTAAATATTGTTTTGTAAATTTGTATATGTTTTATGTGTGCAAATACTGAATCCGCTAATTAAATAATACAGATATACAGTTTTAACATTATTTAAAATGTACAATGGCAATACTCGATAAGATTGAATTTTAGGATATCTGAGGATTCAGGATATGTGTTTTATAAGTCTTATAATAAGTGGATTGGCAATGCGATGAAATACGACAGAAACTTTTAATTGGGAATTAATCGAAATCTAATACTGCTTTCAGGTACTGCACTCCGATTAACAAGTTTTCCTGACCGAAACTATCCAGAGGATGCTACTCCATCTGAAATAACTCATCATTGTTTAGATCAGACGTACGTCCTCGATATAATGATAAAACGGCATTCTAGGTAACAAAAATTCTATATTTACTTGAATATTTCTTTGTTATGAAGTTTTTTTTGTTTAGCTAGTAATTTTATTAGATAAAAATTCATGAAGTAATTACTCAACCTATATTTATTAAAATTACCAATAATTTAATACCTTATCTTATTTCAGACCAATAGACATCATTGGCGAGTTAGAATTCACCTTTGTTTGCTTTTTGATCGGACATTCCTTAGACGCATTCGAACAGTGGAAAAAGTTAGTGACACTTCTCTGCTCGTGTGAGAAAGCCATTATTAAACATCGAAATGTTTACTTTCACTTTATTACATCACTGGAAACTCAAATCCAAGAGATACCAGAAGAATTTTTAGCCGATATAGTGATGAACAATAATGTGATATATATTAAACTTAGGGAATTTTTCCGGACTGTCATCGGTGCCGAAGTAGAGGGTAGGCTGAAAATTGCCATCGAGCGCTTTAAAATTAATTTAACAGACGTGTTAATGTGGGATTTCAGTCATCTGGATAAAGACGATGATGATGAAAAACCTGTCATTGTTAAACTGCCGTTAATGTGATTTTTATTATTTCATACAAACATATGGAGCGCAGGACAGATTGAAGTGTAAAAATACAGTTAAGGCTACATTTATCAACGCAAAGTTTGTGCTAATTAATTAATGTTCACCATGTGTCGATCATACAAAAAATCATAAATAAAAGAATAAATTCTTCCGATGAAAATAAAACACAATTTTAATATTATCACTTACGGTTATATATTTATTCATATTAAAAACTTAATAATTACTGTAGTATAGTAGTATTTTTTCTTTCTTCATATCCACTCTGAAACTAAGCATATGGAACTCCATAATGTGAAGATTGTTTTTACAGTTTTTTTACAGGTAATAATTGTTAACCGTTTCGGGTTAATATCCGGGCTGCAATACAAATGAATAATCATTTGAAAAATTTTGCAACCAGCACAGGCCTTGAACCCGTGACCCCCGCTTGCTAGGCGTACGCGCTATCCACTAGCCTAACAAAGGCGACTCAATAGTATACATAATCAAAATAAATATTGACTGTAAGTCCAATTACAAAACGCAACGGATATATAGGCAGAATACATTTTATGGATTCCTTCATTATTTACATACGTTGAGACATTGGAGATAACAATAATTTCTTGCCATGGTGCAATATGATTCTTTTAAAGCATTTCATCATAAATTTCACAATTCATAGACACTATAATATATTATAAGACCTATGTCTGTGTATTGGTTCATTCCGTCTGAGAGCCATTGTTCAATATTTTTAAAATATATAAATGTTATTCGTACAACAAATTGAAGACATTGATCATTTTTCAATTGCACATCCTAAATCACTCGATGACCTCATGTTAATTAACAAGCGAACATCCAACCTCAAATTTACATCTTAAAAATAAATAATTTCAGTCATTGCATATTTATTTCATAATGCATTACACACTACAAAAACGCCATCTAAACACTTATAGCTAGCCAATTATTATAAACTGTCATTACAGGGCAGACCAAGTGTTATCAAATTTCATTACATTTAAAAATTTTGAACCACTATAAGTTTATTCCGTTGTATAATAACTGAAGGAAGCATTTTGTTTTATTCTAAGAATAAAAGCAATTTATGCATCATATGATTCAAACCTTATCATATACATAGATAGCTATATGTTTTTGGGAAGTGTCAACTGGCTACTGTTCATAAGAAAAAGTAAAGTTTATTTGTTATATTATACCATAAAGTGTTTTAATAATTATACTAACAGTATTGTTAAATACAATTGTCACAATCCGAAACTGGCAACCTTCTGAAAACAAGTTTCAATATTGAAGGTTTGAATTGACTGAAATCTGAAACAAAACAAAATGGTCATGATCTAGCAGCTTTTCTTTTCAATAAAACAACTGTATTTGACTGAAACAAACGCCTTAATAATTTGAAGCATTGGGTAGCTGAGAAAATACACACCTGTTTAAGTCATACTATTATATACAGTGACCACTAAAGATAGTTCCAAAATTCTCTATTGCTAGATACATTAATGACATAGAAATGGAAACAAACTCCTCCAGTAGGGCTTGGCCCCATTCCACTATGTCTGAAAATTGAGATTTTCATATTCACCAGGCTTGAGCCCTGTCTACTATTCCATTTTGAATTTTTCAGAGACCATTTTCCGCAAAAGAAATACCAGTGTTGTTAATTTAACAGCTAATATCTAATGATATATTCCAAAGGTCCGTATTGCTTATTGGTGCGAGTTCAGTGCTGTCATCTCCCAGTTCTGAATTAGCGATATTGAACAATGAATTCATAAAATGTATATTATGTGAAAGTTTGATATAAAAATAAAATTGGTAACACTTGATCTAATGAAGTAAAACTGTAAAAAAATCACTTTATGATCCTAGCTTGGCTCACTCCATCTAAACATTTTATGTATATATTTTTATGATACATGAATAAAATCAAATTAAAATATTTAAGCGCAGTCATACTTATGTATAAAAAAACATTAAAATAATAAATTGGATTTTAATACTTAAGAAATATTGTTATATTGATCTTTTTTGGCGTAAAAAGAAGTCTTTTCTGCAGGAAGAAATAATTTCCGGCATTTGACCGGTTCCTTCGTTTCTTTTCCTGCTAATTAGATTATTAACCATTTTGCACATGTCATTAAATTCCATTGACTCCCCGTATTTTTCCAAGATTTGACAAAATGTTTGTATGAACCATGATCCCATGATTGTATCCCTATATGACACACATTCGGGTCCAGTCGCCCAATAACATAATAGATCAGCCCTCTCTGGAAGGAATGATATTGGAGATTGTAACGATGGCCCGTCAGTCTTTACATTAGAATTAGGTAACGTGACCATCGGTGCTTGAAGAATTTTCATAATATACTTTCCTCGACAAGCTTGAATAATTATAATTTTCGGTTTTCCTATCAGAGTGACAGCCACCGTTCCGTAGAGCAGTTTCTCTATACTTCTGACTTCAAGTGGAATATTATCACTGCCGAACACGATGCCGTCTAGACCATGAGATAAAATACAAATAACAAAAGCGCTATCTGTGCATCTTGTATCTCTATCGATGACTTTTTTTATCTTAATTAGAATTTCATTATGGTTGAGATTTTCATAAACGATTGGTTGAAAGCCGTACTTCTTCCAGACCTCGATTAATCTATCCCTGTCGGCATTCGAACCTTCACGATTTTCCAAGAAACCATATTCATCACTATCACTATGGCCTGCCTTATTAAATATTGTCTGATTGATTATCAAAACTATTCCCATTTTATTCTCATCGAATATCGGATAGGTATCTCTACTTTCAAGCTGAATTGAGCATGAAAGAGTGTTACTGATCTCATTCACATTTTCAATTAAGTTTTTAAATGCATTATTTCTGACATTTGACATGGAAGGATTTGAATTATCATCTACATCAGAAATTTTCAAATCACTATTGATCAATTTTTCAGAATCTTTTAAATTACTCCAATGAGCACCGAGGCGTAGTTGTTTAAGAATCGAGACGAGATTTCCCATTTGTGACGGAATTTTCATTTTTAGCTCTTCAGAAATCGCCGAAGGTTTCCAAGATCCGACTGTTATGTATTTTGTTTCGAGCAATTTTAATAGAAAAAGCTCAAAAAAAATGTGATAATTATCGTCGATTTTAAAATGTGGACATCTTTCATCATTCATAATTGTTTCAATCACCATTTTAGTATTTTCAATTGTCATTGACTCGCATATTTTATACAACATCTTTTTCACGGGATGTATAAATGTGGACGTCTCTGAACATTTGGGTAGAAAGTGATTGTTTAACAGTTCCAGTTTCAAACCGAGCTTATCGATGTTGCTAAAAGCTTGTATGATTAAGAGACCTTCGACCAGCTTTTCTCGCCAAAATTTTCCATAACTGCAGGCCCAAGGATGTATCAAATTGTTGTAAGTCGATTTAGTGGAATCGGATCCTTCACGCGCTTTTAAAATCAGGACTATAGATTGTTGCGCAATATATACATCGTCATATAACAAAAATACTAATGAAACTTTTTCATACATTTCTAGATCGTTCTCCAGGTTATGGAGTACGTCTAAACCCAAACAGGAATCTGTAAATAAACTGTCAAATGTACCAGAAGTTGGCTCGTTCTTATAGGTCGCCATTTTTAAAGATTTTTCTTATTACACTTTATACATTCGTTTGACGTCTCTTTGCAAGATTGTCCATAAATTTAGATTCTACACTAATTATTTATTACGACCTACACAACTGCGTCCTGCATCTATAGACAACTTCATCTTATTTATCATATTTTTGTAATCTATGGCTAATGCATGACCATCATAATGTCTTCTAAAATAATAAATATGATTTTAAAAAGTTTTTAAAATAGTGTTAAAAAAGAAAAAATATTTAGAAACCCTTTTTAATTACTTTAATTAAAAAATTATGAATATTATAGGCGTGAACTTTTTTAAAAAGTCCCTAGTTATTTTTTATAATTTCGAAAATTTCACTTCAAATAATTATTATAGTGTATTAAAAGTTTAACAGATGATTCAATCATTCTATTTTTATTTTTAAAACATATGAATTCATTATTATGAATTGAAGCGTCAAGTTACAAAAAGCTATATTATATGTATATTTTTGTCGAAATTCGCATTCTAAGCACAAATTTACACCATGTGTAAAAATTTCATGCTTTAAAACTCAGTATAAATGTATGAAAAAAAAAAAGCAAAATGTTTCTTTATTTGAATATTTACAAATCTGGTTTATTCTACGTGCATTTAAATATTTATTTCACTTTAGGGTTTATCAGCTAATAAATGTCATTATTTTGTTTGATTTGAAACATAAAATACATTGAAAATAATGAAACTTATAACACAAAAAATGACCTTGAAATATAAAAATATCGTTTGACAAATATATTGAAATATGTTTATATCATTTTTTGTAATTAGACGCTTCAATTGATATACTGAATATATTGAATACTTAGTAAGTCGGATTTTTGTATCTTTTAATTATTACTTTCAAATGCTATATTTTGAACTATTTTATGTGTGTTTGATTCTTTTTGTATTTTCCAAATAACCAGAACAACATAAACTTGTCAAGACAATGCATTTAAATCAATACTACCTACGTATTGTGAACCTACTCATACATAAGATTGTAAAGTACTCGCATACCTAATATTTTACACATGATCGTTTTTATCTATTTATTATAACCAATATTTTTTATATCACTATGTGGGTATAAATACATCAAACAATATTACTTTGCCTTCCGATGGGTGTCTTTACTTTATTGTTCTTATTCATTTTATTTTTGTAAAACAGCTCATAAAGTACCTACGTAGTTTTTATATGTGTTTTTATATACATACCTACCTATTTATTAATGATATCCATAGACAATCAAACAATGCATGTAATTATATTTTATATTTTGGCAACAGCCGTTGACGTCCCTGCTCTGGTTGGCGGTAGTTACGGAGCGGGTATATTCTTATTGTTTTAAGAGTGTTCAGTCAATCGGAATACAGCGAATAATCAGAATTTTATATTGTAGAATGAAAAAAACAGTTATTCTCATTCAATTTTTTTAAAAAGATCATTATCTGAGTTGTATCTTCCGTTTACAATATTATAACCTAAACTATCGATATGACATCGTTGTACCAGTATTTACAATTCGTCGACCGAATTTACCGGTCGTGTCAAGGAGAGGCATTAGCGAAATTAATCAGTCTTCGCGATGAGCATGTTCGTAATAAGAATTTACTGGTATCTGGTCTAGAAACCGTTGTCGAAGATCATATGCCGATACCCCTTGATGAAATAATAATATCACATTTGAAGTGTATTAAGGTCAGTTTTTCTTGTATTTTTTACTTAGTCATACTTTCAATATTTTCTACTTATATTTGTTCATACGTTAGTATTTTTACATCTTGCCAATGTTAACACTTCATTACGGTGCCAACAATTCCTTAAATACTATGGTCCTTACTTGAAATACGAAATACTTGAAAGTCCAAATAAAAATGTACGTGTAAGTATATATTAAAAATAACAGCCAAAACATAAAACCGATTATACGTCATGTTGCAGCAGTCATTATATCGACCATGTTTAGGTAAAAGATATTAACCCTCACAGAACAAATTTACAGGAGGCACAAAAAACGTGTTTTAACGATTTTTAGTCAAAGTCATAATTTACACAAATATGAATGGCTTGATGACTAATAAATTGATGTTTTATTTTCCCAATCTGATTATTTAAAAAAGTTCTTAGGGGAGAATCATTAAAATGAAAGATTAACGCTTTGTTCCTTCCTATACAAACTTACTAGGTCGTTCCTTTTTTCAAAATCTAAAGCTCAATTTCGACAATAATTCGACATTTTTGGGCTTAATTCCTTTTGACAGACCATGTATTTAGTTTTGTGTATTGTGATTCTCAAATATAACTACTTTTCAAAAAATTGAGGGTTAAGCCCTTTTACCTAAACATGTTCGATATGTAAACTGACCAAGCCATTCGAATGGTCCTTCTTTTCCCCGCTGACACGCATCCTTTATCAAGATTGTCAAGTTTTAAAATTATTATAAAATTATACAATAAATGTACCATGTACCTATTCTTTTTTGCGATAAAAATATAATTCAAAATAAGATGATAAATTTTATAATTTAACAAAATATAAAATAAAGATATATAATATAAATTCAAAAAGAATAATATAAAAACGAACACAAAATTCAAATCAATAAAATAGATAATTTGAAAAATATAAACATTATACCAGAAGAGTAGAAAATTGAAAAATCATATAATAAAGGTTTAATTCTGTGGAGAAATTGTATAGGAATTGGGGCATGACATATTTTTTTCTATTCTGTACTAAACAGGTTTTGGATAAATATTGCAGAAGAACTTTTTTTTTCTTGAAGTTTTTGAACAAGATTTACAAGATGCCAACGAGATATTATGAACTGATGTTTCAGGCATTAACTCACCACATTATGTTAAAGCAGTGTCGAAGCATCTCGTTGTCGCTTGCGATATTTGGTGTGGTATTTTTCTATTTGGGCTTCGCCAATTCCATACTTAGTTCTCTTATAAAATGTTTTCGCCGGCATTTATTATTTTATTCCCACTTTGGATATTTCTCTATCCATAAGAGATATGAGGTCAATGCAGCCAAATCTACAATTTCGAGCAAGAGTACTTACTCTCTAGTCATTTGGTTTCCCGTATCTACTTCAATTTTCATATTATTATGATGATTTATAATTGGTGGCATTTGCTTTTCTGAATTACCTATTACTTTCCTATTACTGATTTTTCTTTTATTTTTTCGAAGTTAAATTTAGTAATAAAAGATCATTGGCTAATTTGTTGTAGGTAAAAAAGTCTATTTTACCTGTACCTCAAAAAAATCTGCGATGACTGTAAAATAATTTTGTATTACTCATACTAAGAATCCATAATAATAATAATTGAATACAATCAGTGCCATTGTATAAGCATTATTATCATAATATACTCTTCGATTAGAAACAATGCCGCCGCGCTGATTCAGACACTAATGTAATTCTAAGGCCCATGCATATATGCCATGCTGGTCCGTAATTTAAAATTATCTGGTTATAGAGAATCCATCACAGGAGAGCAAGAGTTAAAATAATACATAGAATAAATTGTAAGGGCTGGAATGCATATTCAATTGACCGACATGCACATATTATGAATGATTTAATTGTGACTGCAGATCCAGATAATCAGCCGTGGCATGCAAATTTTCCGGAATTTTGAGGAAAATTGTTTAGAAATGTCTAGTAAACCAGTTTTTTAAAATATTTTATGAAGATATAAATTTTTAATCTTAACATTGGTTTGTTAATTTCAATGGGCTTTAATAAATGTATGTTCTTTATTATATAGCGCAATCAATGGGCATTGGTGTTTTTTTATTCTTTTGATTTATTTTTTATTCACTATTACGTGCACATTTTTTTTTTTCATAAATCTATAGAATGTATTTTCAAAAAAATAACATGTTTATCTCAATTAATTTCTTTTGTCAATATAGATAATTCGACTTTGTTTTTCATTTAACTGTCATTAAATTATAATAAAAACGTTTAAAACATTGGTTTAGCAATATTTTTTATTGCTAATTACAGTGGAATCTCGATAACTCGACCCTCATTAAGTTGTAATCATCAGTAAGACGAAAAAAAATGCTATTCCCTTTCGCTGAACCCTTAAATACACTCGATCTCGAATTATTTAGACTTTGTAACTCGAACAAAATGTTATTTCCCTGCGAGGTATTCATAGTACATATTTATACTCTATAACTCGAATTTCAAAAAACTCCGTAAGTCGAAGTCAGTAAAATGTAATGACGTTTTACATGGAATTCCCCGAATTTTTGACGAAATAAAATAAAATTTCACGTTATCAATGCTTTCTTGTTCAGTCCCTTGAAATTCGAGTTATTGAGATTCCACTGTATATTATTTTGTCATGATATCGAATAGCGTGCCATTTTCAGGGAACCAATCAGTCGTGCTGTTGAAGGAATACTTGTATATTTATTAGTTATTTTATTTTTAGGCACTCCATGACAATGATTTTATAGAAGCGTACAAGCACCAAAGCGCTTGCATCACTTCACTCACCAAACTTTTGCAAATGCAAAAAGAAGAGAATTGGACGTTACCATTGATGTACACAGTGTGCTTGGATTTACGATTGGTTGCTCAACAAACAGAAAAACGGCTTGGTAAGTTTTTTTGATATCATCAAATGTTTTTGAAATTCCGGTGAGTTCCTAAGAATATCTCACAATAAGGCTTCAGGAAACAACACGACTGTCATCTGCATGTTAACACATAAACCTGTCTCTATGAAGCAATTGTGAACTAACGAAAACGACATGAGCATTCAAAGAATTAAAATTTTCCTTTACCACATTAAATTCTCACCTCAGTTACGTGCAGCGATACATCTCTGCTACCAAGTAAAAAATATTCAGTTATGAATACTGAACAACACTAGTCAATTTGTCTGTTAGGGTCGTCCATAAACCACGTAATGATTTTTCTTACTTTTTTTCGCCTTCCCCTCCATGTTGCACCGTGTAGATATTCAGCTTGAACCCCCTCCCTCTCAAAAGTTACATAACTGTCCATATTAAGCGATTAAGTGCCAGAAGCGAGTTAACTCACACAACGTAAAACGTAGTTTGCTACACAATTTTGGATGATTTTAAATATAAATGTGCTGATATATGATTATAATATGTTAATCAAAAACAAAGTCATGATAAAGAAACATTCAATATACTTTTAAAAGAAATATTTAGGTTCTATTTTTGCTTAAAAAATCACAGCTTACCGGGTTGCGACATTATGTTTGGCATAGATAAGATTAAATAAGAATGCAATTTATAATCACCTATCCACTTTTTGAGAGGTAAAAGTGTTATGTAACAATAAAAACTAACTCGCCCTCCCCCTCGTAATGCCATGTAGATGTTGGTGGTTACCCCTCCCTCCCCCTCAAGAGTGTTACGTGGTTTATGGACAACCCTTATGAGAGAAGCCAGGTAAAGTTTTTTATGGCAAAATTAGATCCTACCCGAAAGTATTAATATGATAAAACGAATACACGGTGTGCAAATAGCATTTGGTAGAGTAATATCTTAATGTAGGACTTCACATATTTCAATGATTTCCATATTTTTTTAATATAATTTCAGGTCCATCTCAAACACCGGGTAGTATTTTAGAAAAGGCTGCAGAATGCCTCATGAGCTGTTTCAGAGTCTGCGCTGCTGATAATAGATCAGCTGACACGGAGACCAAGAGACTCGGAATGCTGACACTGGTCAATCAATTATTCAAAGTATACTTTCGTATTAACAAATTGCACCTGTGCAAACCGTTAATCAGAGCGATCGAGTCGTCAGCATTCAAGGATCAGTTTTCGCTGTCACAGCAGATCACATACCGTTACTTTGTTGGCCGTAAAGCCATGTTCGATTCCAACTACAAATCGGCTGACGAATACTTAACATACGCTTTCGTAAAGTGCCACAAAAAAAGTCTTAAAAACAAAAGACTGATATTAATTTATTTGATTCCCGTAAAGATGTTGCTCGGGTTCATGCCGTCTAAAAGAGTGTTACAAAAGTATGACCTTTTGCAATTTGATGAACTCGTCGTCGCCGTTAAGCAAGGGAATCTTAAAAAAATCGATGAGGTCATGGAGAGGCACGAATCGTTTTTCATCAAAGCTGGGATATATTTGATCGTGGAGAAGATCAAAATACTCGCCTACAGAAACCTCTTCCGGAAAGTATACTGGCTGCTCGGCAACACTCATCAGATTCCTGTGAGTTCTCTCAAAGCGGCGCTGGAATTTACGGGGCAGTTGGACGTCGACTTAGATGAAACACAGTGCATCGTAGCCAATCTCATTTATGATGGTAAAATAAAAGGTTACATTTCTTTTCAACACAGGAAAGTTGTCGTAAGCAAACAGAATCCTTTTCCTACTATCAGTAGTTTATCTTAGTACAATACATTGTTTAGTCTCGATTTGCAGCATGTTATTCATGCCGCTCCCATTCGTTTCATTCGATATATATTTTTTTTTGTACATTTGCAGAATAAGTAAATGAAAATCTGTTAACTCTATTTTATATGAATAATAAACATCTTATAAGAAATATGTGTATAATTATTACAAATACTGTATCTCGTAACATAAATATAATGATTCTGAATTTTCAACACTACACAGATAATAATTTATACCTCTGCCTTATAAGTTAAATTCATTTATTTACACTTCATCAGCCTTTCATAATTTTAGACAGACAGTTTACAGGGAGAATAATCGGTTAGGACTGAACTGCGCAACGGATGCTTCTATTTTACGGATATAATATTACTATTTCTATGGTAATCGAGTGTGCGCGTTTGTGGATCTATTCTACAAGGATTTCTTGTAAACACACTTCAACAAATAAATCAATTCTCTACGTTGGTCCTCAAACAAAGAGAATTCTATTCAAATATTTGTAGCACAGATCATGCAGATATAAATTTAATTAATCAAAGACAATGAATACATAGTGTCTAGTTGACATGAATTACAAATATTAATTTTAAAAAAATAATGAGTGATCCTAAGCGGACATCTTGAAACGCTTCAGAGGTTGCATCGTAAGCGGGCCGGATTGATTCTCGCCGATCGAATGCTCTCTGGACTTGGCCCACGGAGCCTGCTGGTTAAACTGCAAATGAAAAAGAAATTATATATTCTCAATTTAAATGGAATATGAAATAACCCCGTTACTTGTTTGTTGTGGAGTTATGATTAAATGATTGAAGGCTACTTTAGAGATTATTCAAAGCTGATAAATTGAACTGTTACATGGATACACACGGAAAAGTCTCGGACTGATTTTTGCCGAGGTCTATTCTAATATTTGAACAAATAATGCAATCTATAAGGTCAACTACATATCGCTGCTCTATGGATGTATTGATTACGCTGAATGTCAATGTATAATATAATCGTCAGTGTGTGGATAGATAGATCATTAAGTGACGGGTCTATCCACAACAGATTTGACAGAACTCCTTCTCTTTAAGATGTTAGCGTAAATTAAGACATTGTCTGAATCTGACCCAAACGTTGACATCCTGTCGAGCATGACTTAATAATATATTATCAAAAATATACTGGATACAAGAAGATTACATCATTCATATGATGTTATCAGATGTAATTTCGGTCGTCGGATAAATATGGCGGGAGTTTAAACTTCAATCTTTCACAACTCAATCCAAATTGGAATCCAGTTTTTTACTCTTAGTTACTACATATCATATAAATTTGAAGCATTCAAAGTAGAAAATTATTAATTTTCATGTTCAATGATACCACACTGCAAATATTGTTTTATTGTGTCATGAAATTAGATAAGAAAAATACAAGGAATAGCCTAAAAACAATGATGTATTTAAAAAAGTGAAGAGAAAAGAAAGGAACTGAAATTATTTTTACATAAATAGATTTTGTAAAAAACGCAAAGTGTATATCCTGCATTCCAGCTGAATGTCTACTTACATCTCGCACTACAAAACCAGACGGGACAGACTTTCAGCTTCCTGACTTATTATTTGTGGGGTGGGTCTCAAATTTACGATTCATTTATTCCCATTCCCTACACTTATTCTAGCTAAGTGGAGCTAAGAAGTAGCTAACAATGAATGGAACACCCTCTGTGTCCAAAATAAATGAAAACTTTACACGTTTATTGACACATTATATAATTGTAACATTTGATATTTATAAAACTTCTATTCATTATCGATACCTTTTTATTTACTTACTCAATAAATTACAAAAAAAACGATTTTTGC
>JAPMAE010004399.1:139-12187 GCA_036584705.1 Rhyacophila sp. 25_7
GAAGTGGAGGAGGAAGCGGTGGAGGAAGCGGCGGCGGAAGTGGAGGAGGAAGCGGTGGAGGAAGCGGCGGCGGAAGTGGAGGAGGAAGCGGCGGAGGAAGTGGTGGAGGAAGTGGTGGAGGAAGCGGCGGAGGAAGCGGCGGAGGAGGCGGCGGAGGAAGTGGCGGAGGAAGTGGCGGCGGAAGCGGCGGCGGAAGTGGCGGAGGAAGTGGTGGAGGAAGCGGCGGCGGAAGTGGCGGCGGAAGTGGCGGTGGAAGTGGAGGAGGAAGCGGCGGCGGAAGTGGCGGCGGAAGTGGCGGTGGAAGTGGAGGAGGAAGCGGCGGAGGAGGCGGCGGAGGAAGTGGCGGTGGAGGCGGCGGCGGAAGTGGCGGAGGAAGTGGAGGAGGAAGCGGCGGCGGAAGCGGAGGTGGAAGTGGCGGCGGAAGTGGCGGAGGAGGCGGTGGCGGTGGCGGTGACGATAGTGGCGAAAGTGGCGAAAGTGGAGAAGATGGACACGGACCCGGACATGGACACGGACCCGGACATGGACAAGGACACGGACATATGTGCATGTGTCCACGAGGTTGCAGCGGATTAGCGGACGACCTAAATGACGAGTACATATTGAGAATTATAAAGAAGTAAGATAAACTATATTCAGTAATAATATATTATTTCTTGGTTGATAATTTTAGCAATATTTGTGTTCATTCTTGTTTTATCTGAGGTTTTTCATAATCAATCTTATGTTACTCTTTTCATTTCAAACTAAACTAATGTAAAAAAAAACAAAAAAGGTTTTTTTGCTTGTTGACTTGTTTGATTTATGCGTAGTGTGAATGTAAACTGGCACTCTAGATGTAATGATAGTTATACCAAATTATATAATAAATTTGTGTAAATAATTGATTTAATTTAAACGCTACAATGAACAAAAATGACAGAAAATGCATTATTTTCTGTAATACGATTATTAAACTATACACTCGTATCAATTTGACACCTGGTCGTTCATACCATTAACTGACTTGAGTAAATCTTGTTTATTTTCTTTTCAAGTTATTTCTTTCTATTAACCAAATAATACTGGCATTACTGTAACATATTCTTTGATTACTTTTAGTAAAGCCGTATCTTCAATGTGGTCTAGCCGAAAGCCAGAGCTGATGGGTGACCAGATGAAGATGAAAGAAATTATTCTGCGTATGTCGAATAGTGATTCTGAAACTTGGCAGCATAACGCGTTTATTAACAGCCTTTGGTTATGGAATTATTTGCCTTATTCAGGAGAAAAGCCCAGTTTGTGTATATTTGCTCAGGTATGCACTAAAAGTAACTGTTATATAAAACCTTAAGGTAGTATTATTCAAACTCTGGGTCTGCGGACAAGTATGTATTCTACCGTACCATTTTCTTTCAGATTGTAAATAGTTTCAAAAAATGATACGTTGCAAAAGCAGCGCTATTTTTGGGATTCTTTTGATTTGATTGAGCTAAAATATATTTATTGATTATATTTTGCATAGCATGTAGTTAGAAATATATATATACTTAAAATAAATGATATATAAATAAAAAAATTTAATACTTTTTTGTAGATTTTAAAATAATTCGTAGATCGTACATTCATGAAACTGATGAATAATTTTTTTTATTGTTGTGGATCCTTGATAAATTCAGATCAGTATACACCTATTAAATTTTCATACCCTGTCGTGTGTAAATGATGGCGTCATGAATATGAAGCGCTAATATTTTTAGCTTCCTGTCCATCATAAAAGAAATGTAGCTATTTGGTCACTTTTTGGCTAATGATCAAAGTTATATTCAACTTTATGATAATTATATAAAATGAAAGAGAACATTCATAAAAAAAAAAACTTTTTAGATGATAACTGCTACATTAACTTGGGAAAGAAAAAGAGATTCGAGGGCCATTGCAGAAGCCATTGATGATATTGCTGAAGCACTTCTGGAATCTGCAAAGGCAATGGGTAGTACTGCACTAATGGAATCTGGATGCCATCCGCATAAACCAATTAAGGTAAGTTAATTAATAATGCTAGAAAATATTGCAATAAAAGTGTATTATTTTTTTTACTACATTGAATTTTACTGTTTAATATTTAGACGGGCGATTTTTTAGTATTTTTTTTTAAATTATGAAAACGAGTTGAGTCGTATGACGTTCAATAATGTGACAGCTGAAAGTGGTAAGGTGATATAGGTATGGTTTATTTGGTTGCCACACCTAAACGAGAGAAAGAGAAATAAATATGAGCGTGTCAACATCACTATCGATGCAAAGGAATAATAAATTTTGTATTTTGTTTGAGAGACAATAAACGTCTTGTGCTCACATTCACGCCTATTGTAATTTTCATGTATTTTTTTATTTTGATCTCTTTTTTACATATTATGGACTTCAGAAATTACAAATTTAATACGTTCGCAATATGAAGAAATAAAAATATTATTTACAATGTCCTCAAGAAAATACAACATTAAATAATAAAATTGAAACGAAACTTTATTGTAATTATAGAATACGAAAATATATCTACAAGATATACTCGTAAAATTTACTCGATTTGAAGATTAAGACTCTGACAATGTAGAAAGAACATAAATATATAAACCCATACTTTATATATTTATTAATAGCATAGCATATTGTTACCATCCAAATTATTTTGAAAATTATTAGTGGTATTAGAAATAATGATGCGTTTTTACTCTCGAAAGTATGGCAGATTTGTAAAATATGTGAAAGAAGATATTTTTTTCTTTTAACAATATCTACTCCGAAACGAATCGAATAGATTTTCAGATGTGATGGTTGTACTGACAGTTTTTTAAGAGTAATAATTGTCAGTTATTAGCTCAACCAATTTAGTCCATGTCCTGATTTCAAAGGCAAATGAGAAAAACATGTGCATTTTTAGACAGCTACGGGATTTGAGGTTTAGACCTTCAGCTTGCGAGTTGGATGTGCTATTTACTTACTCAGGAGGAAAAAATATCTGAAACACAACTCTAATTGACGCAAGTATTGCAGCAGTGCCGATAAATATGTCGTGATTAATCTATTATTAATTTAATGTTTTTGCTTTTCATATTAATATATTCTTTTATTTCAGTTCAAACCGCATAAATGTCCCCACAATGGCACCATTTACCCTGCTGATGAGCTTTGGCAATTACGTGGAGGGAACTACCCGTGCGCTTACGAGACAGCCACAAAACTACTGTACAGGTCACACAAGTATAAAGATCAGTTGATTTCTATGATGGCTACTTGCAGTATATCGCAACCGTTCTTTGATTTCACGGATAACTTTGACAAGAATTTACTATATGAGGTAAGAATTCAATATAATAATAATATAACATAATAGTTAGACGACGAGAAAAAAACAATTAATAATGGGATAGTTTTATTAGATTACTCTCAAAAACAATAAACTATATTATATTCATTGACAGCAAACCGTCCTCCAGACTTTCGTATCTCTAGATTTATTTGTCTGGATATGTCCCTAGGGCATAGTACTTAATGTTTTTTTTGTGAACATGACACTATTTTGGGTATAAGACCGATCGTACAACTACCCTTCTGGTTTCAATATCTTTAGCGCTTCCCTTTCAGAAGCTTTAATTCAAATTTTCTATATTTCATTTTATCTATTATAATCTGGAAGTATCTTAAGAGCTAAATTTCCTTTAAAAACTTATTTGTGGATTGTAATGAACAATGTGATACATCAACCCAAGCCTTCTTTCTCTTAAGACATTAGCTAAGTTGGAAATAGTTTTTTTTAAACTCAAAAGATTCAGTACTGGTATGAAGTCTTAAGTGTCATTAAGCTGGCCAAAGTATTCTTCGGAAAATCTATATTAATATGTAATTTTCTCAATTATTTATTAGGTTCCAAATTTTAGATGCATTTAATACTACATATTTCCTGGTCTTATTGTATTATATTTTGCCGTTTATGCTTTCAATCTATCAATGTAGTGTACTAAAAATTGTCTTTGGTTCCAGTTGGGAACGCTCGTGTTATCTGGAAGGATTCCACCGTGTTGCTGTGAAGAAAGAAAGAGAAAGCTGCGTGACTTATTTGCCCAAATTAAAATAGAAGCTAAGCACGCAGCTTCCATAGTTAAGGCAAAATACCGTTAATATAATGTGAAAAATTACATATTATAACTAAATTATATTATTCTGTTAATAAAAACAAACTTATCTCACTATCTTATTTTACCAACTAAAGAAACCTATGTCCCCAAGATATATGAAAAAAATATAGAGATGCTTTAAAATTCGTTAAGTAAATGTCTAACCGTGATAGCCATCCAAAAATTCACATAAATTAATACTGTTTGATTTAAATCCATAAATAGTCTCTTAACACGTTGACTGCTAACAACGCGCCTACCGCGTAAACACATATTTCAGAGAGACGCTGATTACGGACTAAGCGTGTCTTCAGCGGTCAACGTGCTCATAAACTAATTTTTCATTTTAATTGATTGAAACCCCCTCACATCGAACACGTTGACTACTGAAAACGTGCCTAGCGTATAACCAGCGTTTTTTAAATATGTGTGTTTATGCACTGGTCGCATCTTCAGTAGTCAAAGTGTTGATGAAATAAAACATGTTTTGTTCACTCACTTCCTTAAAATCAATAAAAAATAAATACCTGTGAATGTATAATATAATATCTTTTAAAAATCTATGTTCGCTTCAAGATAGAACATATAGGATCATTAAAGTGTAAAAAATTCATTTTTTTACGAGTAATAGTTATTAATAATAATCAATACACTTATAAATGAATGAAAATTTCAATAAAGTTTTGTGACTAGCGCAGGGATTGAGTTACGACCTTCAGATTGCTAGTCGAATACGCTGTTCATATTGAAATTGACAACATTTTTTAAAAATTTAAAAAAATCTTGTTTTCGTGAAGGGTTATGAAGGCGACCGAACACAATCGCAGTTGTAAGTACTAGCAGGTAAGTGGAGAGTCTTTCAATCTGTCGAGTTATGAAACCTCAAATTGCATGACACCAATATAATGTCAAAATTTCTTCAAATATGACTACGTATATTAAATAAAGTCAATTTATTAATTAAATGACACACATTTAGTAGCTAAAATTAAAAAATAATTTTAAAGAACATGCCCACGTTTAGTTTTGTTGATAAAGTTTATAAGATTATACACTATTTTGATTAGGTTTAATTAATTATGTTAAACAGAGCATATAATCATAATTTGTTTTTTTTTGACAAAACAAGATACTGCAGTATTACGCCTCATTTAGTTTGCATTCGATTATGCTCAAAAAAACAAAATGTTGCTAATTAAATTAATTTGTTCATACGTAACAATCAATAATCTTATAGATTACAGTCAATAATTTATTGAACGAATTTTGTAAAATACATGTAATATATTTTTGCATATAATTCGATACTTTGGAAAGGGTAGATCACTATTTTATCTCTAGACAGCGATCGCGTTTTTAGATACTTGCACTACGAGTATCTAACGAAATATGTCTTTTTTAAGAATCTCTAATCTAAAATATGGATGGTAAATATTCAGGGCATGAAATTATTTAGCTCATATCTGTCAAAAGATTAGCATAATCATATATTATATGATGTGAGTTAGTCAAATACAGCAGTCTAATTCTTATCTTGATTATTTTAAATTGGCTTGCAAATGATGTAATAAACACGGTCCTTATCAATGAAAATTTTCTATTTCCATCTTAAACACATGACTTGATACGAGTATAAGTGCGTATGTAGCTTATACTCAGTTTAAATGGGTTGCTGTAATAAGACCAACTATCTATACAGTTGGATAAATGGACCCATTGATTTAAAAGTTTGGCTTCTATAATTTGACAGCTCGCTTGATAGTTTCAGAATAGCTGTTAGTAAATTCGATTGGCACTGTAGTGCTTCAACTATGATTAGAATATTTTTTATGTATATATAGCGGAACCTCGTTTAACGAGCATATTTCATTTCAGAAACTTACTCGTAATGCAGAACACTCGTTACAAAACAATTTTTCCCATATTAATCAATATAAAATGCGATATAAAATGCGATTTGCATTCAATGTCAAAACAATATAATGTTTATTCAAACAAAATTAATCACTATTATTTATGATACTTAATTACTTTTTACTATAAATTTGTTTTTACCGATACTTTAAAATTTGGCGAAAATGCGATACAGCATTACCATTTAATAAATTTACAGCTTGCATATCTCCTGCCTTATTAAGGTGATGCTTCTCAATGTAGGATGTAACAGTTTCCTTTGCTTTTAGTATTTCTCTTATTGTGCCAGAAGTTGTTAGCACTGCTATTGCCTCCTCTCCAAACACAGTGCAACTACATAAGCTTTTCGTGGTCAGCTCTTGGCTTCGGTTTTCCACAAGTTCATCGATATTATTGTTATCTATATCTAGCCCAATGATGTTGGCTAAACATACAATTTCCTTGACTACATGCTAAGTATTGGTATATGAGTGCGATCAGTTGATTATGCACAAGTGATAGTGCTTTGGTTTTATAATCCAGGACTTCTCGGTATTATCCTTGTCACTCGTAATGCAAAACGATGCTCGTTAAATGGGTCATTTTTTACAATTGGTTTTGCTCGTTATGTGAATTACTCATTAAGAGTGGTTCCACTGAATTTAGTTACTATGAAAAATTGTAAAATATTCAGTATAATATACGTCGATATTACAAAAATATGCATCTATTCGATATATATATAGCAAATCGTCATGAACTGCAATGGGCGGAAGATATTTAAGATTCACAAATAGTGATTGAACATACACAAAAACAATATATATATATATATAAAACTATTTGTCAGCACTTATGCTCTATTTAAATATACCTCAACTCAGAGGTGAGGATTTTTTTCATGCTATCAAGTTGCGTGTATTCGTTTATAATCAAAGTGAAGAAACACCAAAAATATTTCGCTCAGGCCATAACATTTTTCTAAAAATAATAGTAAACTAAGAATCTATAAATCAATGCCAGCTAGTAAAATACGCCATGAGTTGTAGATTTTATCATAAAACTGCATGTTTTCCACCACTTGTTTTGTTTTATTCATCTATGAATTTCCCAAATTGAAACTAAAACACTGACATTAAAAAAAATTAACAATGAAGTACAAAGTTTTAAAATAAAATCTATTTTCAATAGTTTTTTTGCAAATAGGTTAAAATAAATACAGTATAAAAAAATAATTTTCCTTTATCATTGACAAGAATACATTCGATAAGAATAGATAAAACAGGTATTATCTTTTGAGCGTTCGTGTAATTAAATTCTTATATATTGTTTTAAAGTAATTTATCTTTTGACTTTGTTCGACGAATATAATTGTCACTTATATTATAGTTCTGTTGACATAATAATGTTTTGTTTAATAAAACAAATATATACATAGTTTTGCTATTATGAAAATAAAGGTACAAGTGTTTTTAAACTGTGGTGCGGCTAGGTAATAGTTAATAATCCAAACGATTTAAATTTATGTTCGTATATAAAATATTAGTTGGTATTTTGAGCAGGAATAAATTACATACACAGATTTTGTTATATTATGTTTATACTTAAACTATAATTGAATATACAAAGTATTTAAGAAATATAAGGTAATATGACTTACATTTAGGAGAAATAAGTGTGCCAGTATTTAAAAACCAATATTTGCAATAATAATAATAAGATACTATTGAAACGCATAAACTGTGCAAGGAAATGTTGCATTAAAAAAAATTCTGTCAGAAAACTTAATTTCCAGTCTGACGAAGAAACAAAAAAGACTTAGGTAGGCACTGAAATTTCCAATACTCGAATTAGTTAAGAAAAACTGTGGATTTTGAATCCATACAAAAGCTTAATTTCTAGAGCAATGTGAATCTAACATAGCGCATATTTTGAAAACAAAGATAAATATTTATTTAGAGTTCTCAAGATGGTATTTCAAAATTCTATAGTGTAAGCCTGTCTACCTGGATTGTCTAAGGAGATATAGGCAGATAATCAAAGGTAGAGGAAGCTTAAATGGTGTTGGCGTCTATAGACATAAATGAATCATAAATCGATATCAATAACAGCAACAATAATCAATGTAAAAGTTTGGATATTTTAAACTTGCACGAGAAAACCAAATATTCTACGTGAATTTACTTAACTGCGAAAATCGAGAGAGTGAATGGAAGATTTTATTTCGTTCACTCGATTGAACGTTTCGTTCAGTTCTATAAAAATCGTCATTCTGAAATATTTGTTTCTTCAGAATTTTTATTACGAGATTTATTCTGTATTTAGTAGATACAAAATGAAAAAAAAAATAAGTATTTATTTTTAAGTTGTAAGTTTGTTTTTAATTAATAATATTTAAAGCAGAAGTTTTTGTATATACAAATATATATTACAAAAAAAAACATTAAATAAATAATTCTTCCAACAATAGATATCTTTACCTACCATTTATTTCATTGATTAAGTAATTTGAGTATACTCGAAATATTAACAAATATTTATTTCTTTTGATAAATAATCAGCAAAAAAATATCGTTACTGACATAAATCACAAATATATATTATTGGCATTACAGAAAACTGATATATTTTTATTTATGTAAGATCAGTGAATATACAAAGCTGTTGTATTTTTTTTAAATAAATAGTTTCAAAAATATTATGAAAAATGCAAGTTAATTTATATACTCATATATTTTTGGCAAAAAAGAGTTGTTGATTTCAAAATTAATTACAATAATAATGAAATGCGTCACTGTCAAAACTAAAATATTACTTGTATTGTACTCTTTATTACTGAAAGTGATCGGTACTGCTTTCGATAATACCCTAAAAATCAGGAGCAAAATATTTAACAAATATATCAAACGATTTTCTTGTGTTCAATCTAGAAATAGAAACAAATGTTTAGTTGGTTAAGGTTTTTTTTTTTATTATATTTTACAATATCTACCTAAAAAAATATTTTTGAAGACTGCGCTATTGGGGATGTATTTTTTTTTTATAACTAAAATGAATTGTTAGATAAGTAAAACTTCCCTAGTTAAATTTAATGTTAAATTAACAAACACATTTTCAATAAAAACATCAACTAGTAAAGGATCTTCATACTATGAAGATTTTCAAACAGTTGTGTTTTGAGATGAGTAGTTAGTTGTTCATTATTATCTCAACCATATTGCCGAATAAATAAACGATTGGAAATTATTTGCGACCAGCTACGGGACTTAGACTGGCAATCCCCGCTTGCTGGATGAATGGATACGCATTGTACTAACCTAATGAGAGTGACAGTTAAATATAAAAATAAGTTATAGTTTTAAATTATTCTCAAAAATTACTAAGTATACAAAATCAATACAATTTGGAAATCAAATTCACCCAATTACAAATCTAGTTTTGTACATTTTTTCTGAAGTTTTAATATTAAATCCAACAAGTGAAATATTTGGAAAACTTTTGGAGTTATTTTGAAGCGTAAAAATATCATGCCTGGAAAGTAAAGAACAGATTTGTAAAAAAAAAAATTTGATTTGCAGATAATTTATTCACGTGTGTAAAGACTGTATTATATGAAAGATAAGTGTATATGTTTTTTTATGACAATAAATGCACACGATAAATTAATATATTTTTCATCATGTACAGTAAAAAGTCATTTTGACACTTTTGTGTTCTTTTTTTTGTAGCTCAAAAAGTGTCCGCACTTATTTTCCACATATCTTTAAAGCCATACGCGACCCATTCATTGAGAACTGTAGTTGTAATTGCCAATTAAGTATTTATATATTTAAAGAACTAAAGGCAAGTATTTTTTCAGTGTGTAATCTATCTAAATGCTTACATATTGTAAGCATTGGCGAGAATGAAGAAGTTTTTAATCATTATTTGTTGCACAATCATAGTTGCTAGCGCTGAAGTGAGTATTGCAAAATAATTATTTACATAATCTTAATATAATTCATCCAGACATATTAAGATAATATATATTCATTCATAAATAATAAGATTTAAATAAAATATACGAGTACATTGTAATTCTTTGAAGAATAAAACATTTCAATAAAAATATTAACACGCTTATTAAGATAACGATCAGAAAAATAACAATGTTTATTCGAGTTTTCAGCCTAATTAATAATCTAATTTGTATTAAAAGTTATTGGAAAATATAAACTCTTAAATTAAACTCAAAATGAAGATACAACATTAAATTTTGCTTCCTCATGTGATACGGATGGTTGGAAAATCTCAATCACGCCCGCTTCTCTTAAAGCCAACAAGATTTTGTCGCTTTGGAAAGATATTGAATTCAGTTGAAAACAAATTGAATTCTTGAAGATGCAAAATGATGTTTTTATAGCCAATTTAAGAAATGATTAAATGAAAGGAGTTACTATTTGATATGCTGTGAACATGTTCAGGTGTCTTAAATGTTAATGTTACTGTACTGTTAGTCTTGTGAAAGTGAATACCAAAGAACTATAAAAAATATAAATCCTAACATAGGACGTATGACTGATAACGAATAATATATAAGCGAAGTGAATCGCTAGATGTGGAAAGTTAGACATTATTAAAATATTTGCACGCAATGGAATTATTTTTAGGGAAAGCATTATGGTAATATATAGTAAGTGAACAGTTATAAAAAAAATAATCGATGCATACATAATAGTCCCGACACGAACGCGCATAATATATCTTGGCATTAAATCATTGATTTTTAGACAAAATTCTTTTCATTCATAAAGATATACTAAATTTATACATAATTGAAAGGTCAATGATTTATTTTTTGAAAACATCTATGTATTCATTATATTTTAAAATATAGAACACTTTGGATTTCTGTCCAGAATAGTTCATCGGTTGTTGATTGTTTAACTCAATAAAAAAACATTTTATTTTCAATCAGCAATAAACTTAGGATATTTTGTGCGCTTTTAACAAACTAAGCTAAGCATTCAGCATCAAACATTTAACGGTACCGAATCTAATTATAAGGTTAACCATCGCGGTACTACGTACAAAAAGACATTTTAATATGTGAGGTCAAACTTTTTGAGTATTATGGAACTATTATCATTGGTAATGATGACGTAATTAATGAAGTAGTATTAACCTTTGTAGGTATAATATTTAAGTGTTTATTTAAGGATGCTAAAATGGGTCCAGAAAATTTAAAATTGAAAGGAAACGAAGTCACTGAGGATGCTGATGTGTCTTGTGTTTGTCCGGCAGATCCCATTTTGGAAACGGAAGAATGCGTTTTGAGTGTTATGAAAAAGTCAGTAAAATTACATTTAATTAATTACATCATATAATATTGAAATTCATACTATTTTAATCATAATTATTTTACCGTTATTATTAAATCTAACTAATAAATTTTAGTGAAAATAGTAATTTCTTTTTTAGGAAGATACGAATTGAATAACTTATCTTATGAACAATATTTTGTGAATCCATACACTTGTTTTTATAATAAATTATATATTGAATGACATCTTTACAGAGTAACTTTTAGTAATTTAACAAATCTAGTATCTACATGAAGTATTAGGTTTAAAAAATAAATATATGATATGAGTAGTCATTTGTCAAGTCAATTTTTATGCCTTTAGACAGAAAACTTCTAATTATCTTCTTTTATATCTTAACATGGAACGACTAAGCAATCACAACAATTTATGTTTAAGATTAAAAAATTTCAAGTTCTATTGATTAAAGTTTTATAGCCATAAAGCATTGCATTTTTTCGTTAATATTGTTTTTTATTTTTAAAGAAATATACAAGTTTATTTACATTCTTATGGTTGCGCAACATATTAGTTTAAAAAATACATCACATCAGTAGTCGGCAACCTGGAGAAAGACAGGTGAAATTATTTTGGTGTATAATTAATTATTAACTAGTTTTATCAAATATGGCACTACGATTCATTCAGATCCATCA
>JAPMAE010004407.1:0-14190 GCA_036584705.1 Rhyacophila sp. 25_7
GATGTCGCTTCAACAATATGACCGCTATCAACTGTCAAAGTTCGGAAGTCCCTATTGGAAAATCCTATATAATCAAAACCGTCTAGTTCGTATGGAAACTCTAAGAGTTAATTTAAAAGATATCAATGAATATATCTACCATACAATACTGACCGATGCAATTTGGTGGAATGAAGATATGTAAAAAAGTTTATTGTAAATAACCGTAAAGAGAAAGCTAGAGACAGAAATGCTCAGAAATTAGTTATATAGATGACATTCGTGCTAAATGGGCAGTGGTAGCTCAATACTATCTTCACTATATCTTTAATTTAATTCACTAGATATTTAAAACTACTTAAAAATAAAATGTAATTAAACCAATGCATACAACATATCAAAGGTATTATCGAATAAGACAACCAACACTGCGATAGTTTTATGTAAGTCATATATATGTTTATTTTAACATAACTTATGTAAGCTGGGCGACTAGAATAATAACGAAGAGAAAAGACATTGATATGTTGGCAATCTGTTATTTAATACTAAAAAAGGTTATCAAATGTATACACATAATTATATATTTAAATATTTTATACGGACTATTGAAAAAATATATATCGATCTATGTGTTGGGATTGTAGCTTTTGCGGCATCATACCATAAAACAAATTGACATGATAGTTTAGATTCTGGATAGGCACTTTTTTACAATGTTAAATAAAATTTACCCTAATATAAAAATGGTTACTGCTTTAAAAAGCTTTTTTTCTATACAAATTCGCAAAAATAACGCATGATTAAAATTTATGACTGCCGAAATATGGCATAAAAGTTTTTTATTAGGGCAAGAACCTCTTACGTATACTTTCATATTTCTATAGATTTTAAGAATGAATCATCCCCGCTATATAGGTCATTTCATTTTATTTTTTTGACCTGCATATATTTTTATCCTGACCATCTCTAACATCTGCAGTTAAATACCGTACTACAATATAGTTGTTTTTAGCCTGTTGACAGCGATAAAGTTATACATTTATTATCCTTGTATGCGAAAAACATCTCAACAAAAAATGTAAAAAAACTTTTTTTTACTTCTGAAATTTATAATCTCCAAATACCGAAAGACCTAATCTAACACATTTTTTATAGATGGCTTCACATACAGATTTAAACGTTTATTTACGTTTTTTCGACATACAACATCGTAAGTCGACCCGGAAAAATTACAATATAATTCAATTAATGATAAGATAGTTTTCAGTAAACAGCACACACCGTTTATTTTAAGAATTAATAACAATTTTCCCGAATATTTATGTATGTAAAATTAGGGTTGTTCATATATTACTATTGCACTTTTTATTTTAGTTTATTAATGTAAATCACAAAGTTTTCGTACAAAACTTCATTGACAGGTGCCATGTCAATGTAATGTAATGGAAAAAATATATAACAATGGCTTGTAGAAAAAACATAGTGCACTTCGATATGTCAACAGCGTGAGTGGTGAGAAAACAAACGTAACACAATTGTGTCTTTAGTTGTTAATGGGTTATTATTGAATCTAGCTTAAATACCAATTAAATAATTAAAATCACCAGAGCCAAACAATCCCAAACTTAAATTATTTAACTCTCTAATACGATTACATCAATATTCGTTTTACATTCCTACTTAAAAATTTCAAATATTTATAATTGAATATATTTTTATTAATCATGAGCCAAAAAAACATTGATACTAACGGAATTACTATAATATACAAATATAATATTTTTCATAATTTTTATTAGTAAAAAAATATAGTAAAATCACATCAGTTTTCTTTTTTTTGTAAATTTTAATATAATAGAACAACTATATTTTGGACGTTGTGAAAGTAAAAAAATATAATATATCATTATAATGTATAAGTAAATATAATTTATATCATGATATTTTAGTTACGTAATGACGTTTTTTTATTTCGAACTTGTTTTCATCGCCACACTGGAATAATTACAATTTAATCACGAACAATCTATATTTTCAGTCGAATGAACATGTCTGAACGCCGAAATATTAATGGCTAATTTATATACACATTAGCGAGCTTTTACTCTTAGCAATTAATTATCTACCGACATATATTTATGCAAATATTTAGTAATAACGAGAGGTTAGATTACTATGTTCTACTGTACCCGTACACAAAAAAATATAGTTTTTCTTAATGTAGTTCATTATTTGATACTCGCTTTATCAGTTATAAAACCAAATCTGTATGTTTCATACTTGATAATGTCGTCTACTTTTTGTTGTTTTCTTTTTAAATATTTTCATTTAATACTCTAATAACTGAACTGAACTGAAGAAAAACTGTTAATTAGAATATATTAGAACCGTGTTTCAAACTAACATTTAGTGAGCGAGAGACAATTCAAAAGAGAACTTGAAAATTTGAACAAGGGACTAAAATACGCATATTTCTGCTTTTGTGTATGTAAAAAATAAATAAGAGCAGGCGGTCAGTAAATTTTGGTCAATGTCTTAGCTATCATTTCTGTAAATACACATTCTAGCTGATTTTATTTGAATGAACATGAAAATTTGATAAAAACTATTTTTACTTGTTGCTAATACGAATATATATTTTAATAACATAGTGCATATAATTATATATTAACTTAAACTTTTTTTTCTTCAACATTATACGAAAATAATAACTGATTTTATAAAATAAACAAATTTAAAAAAAAAAATACTCTGTGTCCGTTTATAATAAGCTTTTCAACTGTAATAACAAATGAAACCTGGATTTTATTTTTTAATTTACTTTATTGAAAATAAATACTTAAAACACATTAATCAATTTATAATTATGTTGTTTGACAAGAATTGAATCAAAATAAAATTTAAAACATGTATACAATAGATACAATATATATACTTATTGTATTAACATTTTATTCATTTCGTTTATTATTTTGACTCTAAACAGTAAAATTTTTGCAAAAAGTTTTTTGCAAAAATTAGAAATTAGTTTAATAGTAATATAGTTTTTTTCATTTCTTTTAAAAATGTTTGCTCCTAAACATATGGATCTCCACATTGTGATAACTGTTTTGCCATTTTTTTAAAAGTGATAATTATTAGTTATTAACTCAACCAAATTGGTCTGTCCTGATGTCAAAAGCATATTAAAAGTTCTGAGCGATTTTTGCCATCTGCGGGATTTGTACCCTAGACCATAGGCTCGTGAGTAGGATGAGCTATTTATTCATTCACCTGCAAGAGGAACAAATATAATTTTTAACGAGTGATAATTATTAAATATCAACTCAGTCTTTATACTGATTATAAATATAAATATAATATACTTTATTCTTTTTATCATCCATGATATTCAACGTATTATCCATGAATTCACATTCAGACAACTAACTGTGCATATATCACTGAAGGCGACTTCGGTTTGATTAAATTTAACTTAACATAAAAACCATATATGCTATTATGGAACAAAAACTGTTGCATATTTAAGTATCGTATCAATTATATCATACTCCAGTAAATTCTTAAAATACATGTGTAATATGGAATATATTCTATAAAACTAATTCTTGTGCGTCGTCGAATCAAGTGGATGTTAAAACATAACCAAAATGAGTCTGGCGACTTATCAAGGTCAACCAATGTTCATAATATGTAGGTCTACCTTCGTAGTAACATATATCAGTGAAGCAAAACATTTGTCAAGCGAGCACAGCCTCCGGTCGATTTTGGAAAAACCACGGTTACATTTTAACGTGAAGAATGTATTTTTTCACGCTTTACCCGAGTTTGCCGCCCAATGAACATCGCGTTTCCGAACGCTATTTTACATCTACGCCATTTTCACTTTTTTCACACAACAGAAAACCAGAACACATTTACTAATTTCCTTATACGATTATAGTTGTATTGTTTGGCTAGATTTCTAGTGGTTTGTATTACTGCTCAGATAATAAACCATACCACTAAATATTTTATCAACATAAGACATATACTAGTAACATATTTCTTATATTCGGTTTCCCAAAACGTATTAACTTTTTTCCTAATTTAAGAAGATACATTTTGCTTACTTCGCTTTATGCATATAATTATTCATGGAGCTCAGTTCTTCCACAATCGAACATTAAAGACTTCGTACCAATCACATAGCAAACAAGATATGAAATATTTTTTTAAGAAATCACCAACATTTGAACATAATATTTTCATATATAGTGTAAAATAATGCGTAGAATTCGAACGTTTTTTTTACGATTTCGATAAGGTGTGCTTATATCGCTTTTTGTAACTAGACGCTTCATATGTTGCATACCCTTTTTTTTGTATTACTCACCATATCTGTTCTGTGTTTTGTACTTATTCATACATTCTCGTTAAAACGTTTATTAAGTCTATATTGAATGGTAATGTATCATGTCACATTGTTTGACCGTTTCATACAACAATAGTCATAGATCGAGGGCTTAAAGTCAAACAATGCTATTTACAAAAGTGCAACTTTACAGGGGCCAAAAAAGTTTTTTTTTCTTGGAACTTATCAAAAGAGATGTTTATTTAAAACCTAATGTTCAAATATTATAATCAGTTGTTATTTGATAATTTGATTCTTTTTGTGACAATAACGCTAACAGTTTAAACAGACTTTTTATATTAAACAAAAGCGACTTCATATAATTAACGTTAAACTATACAGGTGATTTAAAAAGAAACAAGAAAAGATTGACATACCGTTGTTTGACAATTATGTAGCCAAGAACGAAAAATAACATTACCACAAATAAAAAAACGAATCTTTGTAGATAACGTTGTTTGACATTAATCCCTCGATATATTTAATATTTTAGTTAGTAATGTTATTTACAGGCAATAGAGTTGTAAAATTTTAATTTAAAAATTGAATTTCGTAATTAAAATGAAAACACTTTCCTACATAGCCGCTTTAATTTTCCACGAAACAGTTGGGAGAAAGACTAGGGGGGCAAAATTATGGACCGCATTTATCAGTGGGCTGACTGTCAAAAATATATGCCCGGTTTGTGACCAAGCGCTAACCTATTCACTTGTGAATTTTATTATATGCTACATGGTATGATATTTTTTGATATGTCTACGACGTGTAGACTGTGCTACAATACATCATCGACTCACTGTTTTATATTTTGAAATAAATACAACCTCCGGTCAACCTACGTGATTCATAATTATTCTATTTATGATTTGAAAAGACTATATTAAAAATATTACTTTTAGTTTTTACTTTGAACATACGAAGTATTATATTTATTTCACCATTAATTTCAGGTATTGTAAAAATAATTCTTTCTAAGAGATAAAAATCTTCACCAACCAAACTTAATACAAATATATTGTAATACGCATTTTTTTTAAAATTTAAATTACTGTATTGTGAAATAATCGACTGCCTTGAAAGTATCGGAAAGTTCCGTCATTAATGTTTTTTCTTCATTTAATAAAATACTAAGTTTCAGAAGCTATTTTATTTGGTTGACTATTGTTTTTTTATTGTCATTTTTTGTGCTCATAACACTTTTATCGGAAGAGGATATATCATCGCTATAGTAGAAAAGGTGTTAAGTAAAAAAAAGACTATTTTGAGAAAAAATATTTTTAAAATTTGAGTCTCTTAACGATAATACTCGTATGTTAGGGCAACTGGGACTGTAAGTTTTGTTGACATTTTTTTCTAAAATTAGAATACAGTCAACATTTTTTTCTAAAATTAGAATAGCGTAAAAATTGGGACTTCTTTTTTTTCAAAAAATTTATACATAAGCATATAGATGTAGATACATGTTATTAAACTTGTACGTTTTATAAAAAAACTACGCCATCGTGACCGCTATAGAGGGAACTATTGCTTAGCGCACCACCACCCGCCACGTCTTTACACCCTGTCGAGCGTATACCGTGGCGTAATGAACGTGAAGCGCTCTGCTAGAAAGTGCCGAGAGTGTCCCAAGAAGAACTTCCCAAGACTTTGGTGTGGGTGCACTAGAGTGTGCAAAAGATTCCTACTGTCCTCATTTAATAAGTTACCTACTATGTAGAGCTGATGGTATGATCCCCCCTATAGAGGGAACTGCCACAAACGCTATAGGAAAATTCTCTACAAAAGGGTACGGTATAAGGTGGATTTACAGTATGTATAAAAATGCTTTATCTGATCAGATAAGTAATATTTAGTTGGTTAAAACATTTTTCCAGTAATAAAATATTCAAAATCGAGTTTATAGGTAATAACATTTTAATATTACAGAAAAGTACAAGGAATATGGCTAAACTTGTTTTATTAAATGTGCAAAAATCTACTAAACTGCAATATTAGATGAAAACGGTAATTTGTCGGGTTAAGTATACCGACGATATATTGTTGATTTTAAAGTAATTACTTTGAATTCTAATTTATTTATTTAACATATTTATCAAATAACAGTTATAATTAAAAAATAATTCGTAGAATAAAACACAATAATAAATTAAGCACAAATTTATTTTTGTTCCGCTTTTATTTGATTTAGCGTAGTTCCAACATAATGAAGTACTTTTACAGTTCAACGAAGTTCACATAAACAGAACTGAATTTTTGCATGCATATACTTATATTATTTATAAAACAGTTATAAATAAGATTTAATATACTAAATCTACCAAATAATATAAATAAATTATGTTATCTGTTAAAAATAATGAAAGAAACAAAAGTTTCATTATCAAAATATTTTTTGAAAAATCGGACGAAACGATCACAAAAAAACAAAACAATAATCCTTTTGTGATGAAAAAAATTCAGTAAAATGAAAAGAAGTGACTATGTTAAGTACGTATTGATATTTTTTATGTTTGTAAGTACTCGTATAATATGAAAAAGCGATATAATTTTGTACAAATTCATTTGAATTCGATGTAACACAAGTCTTATAAATTTTGTCAAAATTTGATTTATCGTGAATTTATTATAGTAACGATAAATAAAAAATATCGTTCTGGCATGCTCGACTTATAAGACTTCACAATATAATTTAAATAAAATATCCATTGAAGACCTCTGGTATTTAAATATTTTGCCTACGGAATATTATCCGGTAGTTTACTCTCCGACCAGTAATATTTCTGTTTGGCATGACGATAAGAAACGTTTGTCATATAAATTGCTCAAAGGACCTCATCTTGCGTCTATCGTTTTTAACATCTAAGGCAATGCTATGTTTATAATAGTCCAAATGAATGAAATCTTACATTGTAATAGCAAAACTAGAATCTTTGATCTGACGTTTATTTTGTTATTATGTCGATAAATTAACTTATTTAAAGATTTTAAATTATATATTTTATAGAATAGTGAGCCCATAATACAACATTTATATTTGTGATATTAATTGTGCTCAATATACTATCTATCTATATTTATTACTATGACTAAATCAATTTAGATATAGTGATTAAATCAAAAAATAGTTTGATTTGTTTTTTTCTAAATACTCTAATTAACATTCAAATTTATAATATTTTAGTATACAGTATAAGTCGATTGATAAGGTCTATAAAGTGACCACTTAATTTTTCTGGTTTTAAGTTAATGTTACCATCGTGTGTAGAGTGATATCATCTCCATCATTAAATATGAAAAAAAACTAATTATATAAGGTTTTTTTAAAATTTAATAAAGCAATTAAATTGTAAACATTTTACACTTTATATCTTTAGATTGTTACTAGTCCAAGACAAAATATTCAAGTTATTGTATAAAAGAATTTAAGACTGAACAATCGGTAATTGAATACAAAATGTTAAGCATCAAACTTAAATGTTACTTCAAACCTAAGTTTTTTTTAATTGATTTTTTAGAGAATCCGCAAATCAAAATATTATTATCTCACGTAATAAAAATAATATTTATCTTTTAGATTCTCAGTATGAGGCTATGATTTTAAAATACAGCATTCTTACAAAAACATAATTTATACCAAATACAGGAGTGTTTTACATATTAATAAATAATAAAAAAAGAATATCTTGTATGTAGCCTACCCGGCTTTCGTGCTGCCACATACAACTTATTTCAAAGTTTACGAACTTCATTAAAATATAATGGTGACATTGAAAATATTTAAATAATGGTAATAGTTCTATATAATTACATAAACAACATTCTGTTCGTATAGACAAAGCTTTTAAGTAAGGATACCAACGTTAGTTAGGTATAACACGATATTTCAAACACTCGATTCGGATGACTAAACACAACAACTCGTCTTTCAATAGCACCGAGTTTTCAAAACTGTTTTAATCAAAATAGTAAAATTAGTTAAACGATTACCAAATATATAGTATGGTTAACGTGACCATTTATTTTTACTTCAAACTACTAATTTTAGGTAATAATATTTATTTTAGAAAAAGCATATCTCTCCATAGTTTTTATCTATCAATCTCATCAGACCTGAATTAATGGTGATAGTGATAAAAAATTCACTAATTATGTGTGAAAATCAAGCAAAACAGTTTTGCGTTTGAAGCGCCAAAAACTGACTCAAAACTAACCCACTGGCGGAAATTTCGGCTGTCATTAAAGCTCTTCCTATTCAATGCATGGAATCGGGAAGACTGGGCCGAGCACATATGCTTCATCCCAAAAGATGCTAGCTGGCGTTACCGTCAGATTCTTTTAATTCTTGGCATCTTTTTTGAAATTGTAACCATAGATTTCTGAAAATGGCTCATTTTGCCGTCTCAAAGCTGTGCTGGGAACAACAGGACAGGCTACCTAAAAACGGGACGGTCCCGTTCAAATCGGGACGTAATGTCACATTAGGTATGGTCTGCCTGTTTTCTCAATAAGATAAGTGCATCGTATTTTACATATATATATCATCACATATACATATTTTTTATAATAATATTTTATATGGCATAAAATTTATGGCATTATATGACAATCTAAATGTTTTTATTTTGTTTTCATAGTTTTTTTTCTAATCTTAGATTACAACTTTAAGATATAGAATGAAGAACCTTTCATATTAATTTTTGTATATGAAAAATGATACTTATTAATTACCGGCTCAATTATAAAATCTGTGCCATAGATTTGAATGTGTATGAAGAAGAATGTATTTCTCATATTCGTTATATAATTGTTTATCAACTCATGTGTATCTTATTTAACTTGACGAACAAGTTCTAACGTAAGAATTTAACAAAAAAAAATAATGCAAGCTAAACATCGTAGTAGCTGTCATTGTCGGTCAGTAAAAATTACTTCGTCGAATTAAATAAAACAGATATTATACAAAAGTTGTCTTTTCATATTATAATACGACCATTTAAAAATATTAATACCTAAACGTGCTGAACATACTACTCATAGTAAATATAACTTTGTTATAACGAGTTTTTAGTACAATGTTTTATTTCGCTTAATTTGTATAAATTTCTCATTTAACCTACCAAAAATTTCGTTTTACTGAAACTTGCATTAGTTTCGAATTATATGTAACAAGATTTCACATGAATAATGTATCCTTTTACGTTTTTTTAGTATACCGCATAATGACTTTGAATTTATATTTTAATAAATTACATTTTGAATACTTTTTAAAATGAACAAATAAAAATATATAGTACCCTTTCCATAAAGGTGTACTTTAGTATAAAAAAAAGTTTCACAGATATATTTATTATATACAATTACTTATTTTTTATAGAAAAAAACAGTTAAATTCGGTTTTTTTCTTATTTTCTTATAAGCAGCTATTTCCGGTAATTAACCTAAGTAAATAAAGAAGTTTAAATATGAAAAGTGTTTTGTAAATTTCTCTTGTTATTTGATAATGTATAGATACTGAAGTTTTTCTAACGATATTCATATCAAGTCATTATATGAATAGGCAAAAGTTGCAAGAGCTTTTGCGAGGGATGTTGACAATAATTACAGTAAAACAGTTTATAAGGCAGTGTAACTGAATATCTGCTTTTCCAATCTGTTGACCTACTTTCTCAAGTCTTACATGTAAGTATAATCTAATCAAGGAAAACTTCTGACATAAAATTAGATGTAATAAATTCTCCAAATCTCCTTCCTACCCCAATCACACTTTGCTTAACGCGCAATCTTTTAAATTTCACGAAAAACACTACTGGAGTGTATACGTTATAGTTTAAACTATTTTAATTTCAATTTCGTATTCTATATACGTATTTAATGTTTCAATTTTATCTGATTCTGGAAATTTTTGTCACTTATTACCAGTCTCGAAAGTCAAATACTCAGTTATTCAAAATCGTACGCTAGAAAGCTTTTGATTGCCATATTCAAGTGAATTATTATTTTTCATGCATACTATTACTAATAGAATATTGTTGTTTAAATTGTATTTTTCACAGCATTTTCAAAATAAATAAGATTGCTTAGTATTAGTTTGACCAATTTAACTCATATTTTGACTACAAAATAACATGCATATATTTCATTTTATTGCTAATAATGGGATTAAAACCTCCTACCCAAGAATTTACAACGACACCTGTCATTTATTATATCACACTTGGTTGGCTTTTGGTATACCACTCAATGTCGGTTAAAAAAATATTTATAATTAAAAGTAAACTGCAACTCACATATTTAAAAAAAAAAGTAAAACGTTACAATGTTGTGTAATCAAAACACTTTTAGATGGTAGTTGGATTTAAATTCTTATAACCGATAAAATACTTACAAAAACAATATTATTTAGTCAATGTTTCATTTGCACAAAAGTTAGATAGGAGACAAATACGAAGAGTATACTTTGATTACACGTCTTTTATCAAATCGAATAAGTATAGAAAAATCTTTTATCCAATTAAATTTTCTACCTAACTCAACAAAAAGCCAGAACTCTCACAGATTCAAAATGACCAATTCCAATAAATCCTTTTTATCAGAATCAGAGATTCATTAGAGGTTAGTCACTGCCATTAATTACAGGTGAGACTGTGACATTCCGTTTGTCCCTTGAATTTATTACATACGCCATACCCTCGTCTGGGAAATGTTCTAACGTGCTGTTCTACTCTTCCTTCTCTCAGCATTTGTATTTTACTGAAAATTTCTAAGTATTTAAGTTCTTTCTGACCTGTACGAAGGGTTTAGGATGGACAATGGTCAGATATTTTAAACTTCAAAGGGAAATCTTAAAAAGGGTATATTTATTGAATAAAAATACATCCATTCTATGTTAAATTGAATAATATTATAAGACTCGTAAGTACATACATAATTGAAATAATTACTCCATTTAAAATAAATCATAAAACTTGAAATTAGAAAAGGTTTAGATCAGCGCATTTTTCTTTTTTAGAATCAGGCAAAACGTTCATACAAATTAAGCAGATGAAAAACTTGTTTCGTTGACGTAATGATTTCATTATTACATACTAAGTAGTAATTATATTCAGCATCTGCTGATATAGTTTATTTTTTTCAATATTTGTATTACATATAATAGTAGAATATATTTTTTATTTATTTTCTTCTATTAACCTTATAGATTTAGTATATCGAAGTATACTTTCTGATCCCATAAAATTCATAATAACAAAATATATTATATTTTTAATCACACATAAATACCAAATGTTTTAGGGATTTTTTTTTGCATTTTTTGCCACAGGAAAAATATTATTATATTATACCATATCATATTATTTAATAAAATTCATTGATTATTTCCATGCATTTTCTCCATTTTCTTTCATATCTCGCAGTATGAGAAAAAATCTCTTTTAGATTTTTAAGTAAAATATTTTTAAACTCTTAATGTAATAAGGGCACCAAACTGTAAATATTTTACTTTCAGATGGAAGACTGATAAAAGATATTTTTGATTTTAAGTTAAATTTGTACAAATATTATTTTTGATAAGCAATCGTAATTAAAACATTTATTATATTCAAACTAAATACCGTTCATTCAATGGCCGGACATTTTTCGTTAATTTACAAAAAATTGAAACGTGACATACATATTTTATTTATCTTTATTATATTAATATAGATGTATAATATCATTTAAAACTTTTCCAATAGACCAGGTAAGCTTGTATTGTACACACAATAATGACAGGTAATAAAACCCAGACTCATTATCTAAATAGGGCGCATGGTAAACATAACCTTGGCAGAGACGATATCGCTGCTTGAATATTTAAGGTATTTTATACGTACACCGATACTTTTCAAAACCTTTTTATTAGAATTTAGTTTTGGTTAAACAAACGGGAGTTATGTTACTATTTAATTTTTTGTAGATGCATCCCGCGAAAAGCGTGACCATTTGGTTTCTTGACAACGATACACAATTCTAAATTATGTCTGAGAGTACCGATCAATATACATTTCATATCGCAAATTAATAAACATTAAAAATTTGATTAAACAGATAAATTTAATTTTATCATTAATAATATTTTTCAAGATTATTTATACACATTTTTTAAAAAGAGTATAATACAATACATACGCATGAACAGCACATTAATAAAAATTGTAAGCAGCATAAAAAAGTGCAGAATATTAATAGAGCTTTATAATAAAACAAAACATACCGGTTTTAAGAAATTAAAAATAGACTTAAAAGCACGTTTTCTCATTTCATCGTAAAGTTAAGAACTTATTAGTAAAAACTTTCCTTTCTTTTTCTCATAACTTTGTCTATAATGAGAAAGAGATTTTTAATGTTCGTGCAAACTTGAACTCTATCCATGCAGAATTACATCCTTCATATCCGTGCATTGTTTAACATTAAATATTATTCTTCATTCGAATCTTAATGATTGCCTTAATAGTATGGGAAAATCACTTTACTTGTCTAAATATCACGCCGATTAAAATTTGATTGCTAATTACAAAACGCTTTCAATCGTTTTGCGCTTTTCTATAGTTCGCAATTGGAGACATGCTTTTTATGTCGGTTTCGTAATTTATTTGATTAAGCGTTGAAATACTGCTAAGTAGATTACAATATAAATAATTATTATAATAATACATCACGACAAATTAACAATTTTCGATACATCATGAACCCAAAGTTGACAACTACTACCACAAGACATTTACAACAGCCTAAAGAAGGTTCTCAACTTTTTTTTGCTCCGCGCTCAAGATATAAGATAACATACGAATACCCTTGATAGGAAATGATAACATACATTATATTTTACGCGTGTATAATAGATGCAATGACAGTAAAGATGTTTGTGTTAGTAAATTTTGTAAGCACATGCTGAAAGTATTTTGTTTTCTGATATTTTAATAGTCAGTGAATGATATATTTTCAATTTTTTACTCATTCACCAGAAATTGCTTACTAGGAAGCATGTTAGCAGGAAAAATTACATTTTGAAAATCTTTATTATTTATATATAATATTTGGAAATCACTGCTGTTTTGTAATGTCATATTGATGGACAAAATCACATACGTTAACTCTTGGGAACCAATATATATCGGAAAAAAATATATTTTTTCTCGTCAACACCAATAGCATAAATGCATCGTTTTTTGCGCTAAAGAGTCAATGCGGATACAAAATTCTAACACTTAAAATTTAATTCCCGGATTTTCAATGTGACCGTATATAAATGTTAAATATTTAGTCCATACCAAGAATTAAGAAGGCCTTACATGAATTTGAAAATATAATACTTCCAAGAATACTTAAACCAGTTAAGGATTTTCCATCTATTTTAATACTCTCTTATAATTTCTGCCTACTCGTAATATAGTTACGAGGGCATGGAGATTTGGGTAGACAAGTTATTTTTGTCGTCCTCAAGAAATTTTTCGTAAATATACTATATGTATTATGGTAAATACAAACTGTTGTATTTTAGACTACAAGTTGCACGATTAGTCTATTTTAAATGTACTTTTCGTAATACTCGTATGTTTGCTGTAAATCTATACAAAGATATACACAAAACTTTTTGATTTAAAAAAATGCATCATTATATAGAAAATTAAAAGATGTTTTTCCATGACTTTCACATAATGTTTAAATAATTTTAATTAATATTAATCTTTGGTGGAAAGCCGTCACATTGACATAATAAATCGGTTTTTTTAATTTACATTTTTAATTGAGTCACTGTAACACAGGGATTCTTA
>JAPMAE010004409.1:0-12260 GCA_036584705.1 Rhyacophila sp. 25_7
TTTTAATGATTTTTCTTTAATAACTTATTTAATTATCAGGTCATGAAAATACAACACCAATTTATTGGTCACCATGCACTCCAAGTTTGTGACGTTTTTTGTGCCTCCTGTAAAAAAATCTGTGAGGATTACCCCCTTTTACCTAACCACGGTCGATATATATTTAAATTTTATAATAGTTAAGTAATGTTATCTTTTTTTATATTGAAATTTTAATGCATTCTAGATTCTATGATCACGGGCCTGTTTTGCTTAGGTTTGATGGTGAATTTCAATCAATAATCAAATTCAAGAAACAATTATTAATTTTCTAATATTTTGTATTGATAATATTTTATTTTATATGTACTATTTATAAAAACCCTATTTACTCCTATTCATATCCTGTTAATAACCGAGTAAAAAAAGATAAAATGTAAAATTATGCAACAATAAAATACAGCTGTTAAAATAAATCAGCAGACAATTAATATTAAAAAAGGTAAGTTCAGAGTTGTAAAATCAAAACGTTCTCTTTAATTTCTCTCTCAGACGTAGATAATAAACATTAAATTTCGCGGGTATCTCCCTCCTAACGCGAGTCGTCTGCGACGTTCCACTCTTTCGCGGTGTTTTTAAAAAATTACCCCAGTTTTGCATCGAGCGTCGCGGCGCTGGCTTTCCCGGCGCGACGCCCGGAAAGGTCGCGGCTTTTTCTTTCTTTTTAATTAATATTCTTATCGCGGCGTGTTTGTCTCCTCAGCCGCTGTAGGGGAGGTGGAGAGAGGAGAACTTTTCACTGGCTAGACGAGAGTTTTTTGGGGAATCACCGCTTTATTATTTTAACGCCGTTGTTCTTATTATTAGTATTACTTATGGCGGTTTAAAACTTATTATATTTTATAAAGATGTTAAACAAGGAAGAACATGAGTTATAATGGATAAAATAGCTTGTTTTATGACTAGCTTTAGTGCATTAAATAATATTTCCACTCCAAAATACCATATCGTAATTTTCCATTATCCATATTCAACTAGTTTACATTTAGTTTGACATATTTGGCTTTAAATATTTTGTTCATATTGATGGCTAGCAAACTATTAAATGTTCTCTTTCACCACTTATCTCTCTTACTGAACAGAAAAACTACCTACTTTGTGTAGCAAACACCGAACAAAAGCTTTAGGGTGTATAAAAAAGCTCGGACATTTCCAGAGTGCTTTTTAAAGTGAGGGAGGAAAGTCATGTCGCTTGGTCAGTAGGGGAGATAGTTTTTTAGCAAACCAGTCTCATTAACCGCTTAGGGGCGATTAATTTCAGTGTATGCAAAAATAATAGATTTTCGTGTAAGTATTATGTTTTTTTATAAAATACAACAACTAAAGAGAGCTACTTTATTCATATACTATCTTTACATGAAAAGCATCCATTCCTTAAGTTATTAAAATATGAAAAAAGTGCTTAGCATCAACAATATTTTATCTAAGAACTATTTTTTTTCTTTAATTTAATAATCATCGAGTTTTTATAATTCGTTTTTTACTCATTAATTATTCTGGCAATGAATACTTCTCACTCAATACTTTTTAGATATTAAGTTAAAATTATAACATTTACGAGTATAAAAGTATGTTGATACTTATTACATATAAAATATTTAGAATAATTTATATTATATTACTTTTAAAAGCCTTCAGATGAATTTGATTATATTATAAAAAACGCAACATTCGCTGAACCTACCAGCATACATGCTACATCTTCATATCTATTTGGGCACATGTCATTGCGTACCGAACGTCAAGTACCCTACCAGGAAGAACTTCTTAAGACCTTGGTGAGAGTGTGCAAGTGTATAATGAATGTCGACATATTTTTAACAGTTCGAAATTACTATGAATGTAAAATATTCTGTAAGGCTATTTTAATTTTCACTCTATATCAAAAACTGCGTCAAAATAACAACAGTAAAACTTTTTTAATTTGCAGAATATTTCAATGTATTTTTCTTCAAATATTGCATTAAATATCTATCAAATAATAATCATGTGATAATATTTCTAGATTGTTAAATATATAGGTGAAATATATTGTTAAATACGATAATTTATATTATCATTTAATGTTTTAAGTATACTAAATAATAGATAAACGAAATACATCTGTATTTATGCACGCTGTATAATATTTTTAATTCGTTATATTTTAGTAAAAAGTACACAAAAAGTTTATTTAAATTATTGGTAGCTGCACTCAACGCGTTTTATCAACTGTATATCTACACATTTCTGGGGAGGCTTCGGACAGTGCAGCCATAGAAACTGTCATTGCAGGGGCGTACATTAATATTAAATTGAATTGCATTAATAATAATTAAATACATAAAAATAATAATTGAATTACATTAATAATAATTAAACTGAACAACAAAAAACTAGAGTTCACATATTTATAACTAAGTTAGATTACTTCATCTTTACACGTACATCGAGTGTGGTAACCATTTTCTTCGCCAACGACAATTCAATTTTAATGTTGAACATTTAAAAAAATTGTTGGTAACCAACATTTCATTTGACTTTTCCGTCAGATTTAACTCCTTGCGACTTTTTTTAAGCAAACAAAAAAATTGCCTTTTGGAAAAAGACTCCCATCATACGAAGATTTGGTCATTATAAGAAATTCTTAATTTGCGAAGTTTGAGAAATCATATACGAGTATATATATTTTTTTATATATATTATAAAACCATTAAAAACAAATTATATCAAGATAAAAAATAATAAGTGAAAAAATGAATCTGAATTTCAATGCCAAACATTTAGTTGTAATGGTATCAAGGGTTTTTAAACGTTTATTCATTTGTATTCGGAGCTAAGGCCTGTCATGGTTGTATAAAATCACCTATTATAAAAATTTTAATACTGTGAAAGTCCTATATATGCACCTTCATAGAGCGGGTGTGGAATAATGATGAAAATTGAAACGATTCAAGTAATCAATTAAAAATTTCGTAACAGACAAAATAGGCTTTGATTTTCAATTAATACGTTTACCATATAATAGCTTTAATACTGAAAGGATTGACAGTCAATAAAATTATTTATATCAGTGAATTTAGTGAGTAATTTGTTGAAATAAATTGCTCTGTTTTATTAAATGAATTAACGAAAACGTCGGTCAATCTATATATATATATATATACCTAAGTGTTTCTGGACAATCTTTTAAATCAAAAGCCGAAGGATTAAAGATATTTTTATTACAAGTCAATGTTTGTTTTGTACGATAACGAATAGATAATATTATGTTTGTCAATTTAATCATTGAATTCCTCAAAATGATAAGTAATTACGTCAGAGGTTTCAGTAAAATAGCCTTAAACTCAAGGTAATTATGGCGACAAACAATTTTGCGATATAGACGTAAATTTGTTATTAACAGCTGAATTGTTTTTCAAGTTTACTATGGTTCCCTACACTCCCTTATTATTTGTATATTATAGTTATTAATCGAACTGCAATAAAATTTCGTAAATGTGTATATTTAATTGGTGCAAGTATTTTTTTATATTATGGTACTGTTAAAAAATCACGGAAATAGTGCAGAAAGTTGAAAAGAGACCCTATTTTACAACAAGCGATAGAGTAAATTGGCCTTCGATTATTGTAAAATGTGTTATGTAAACTATCCTGTATATATTATGTTAAAGTCATGTGAATAAGTTTCTTAAATACTTTTGGTGCAATATAATGAGCGCTTTTCGTTCGTTATCCCAAATTACGTACACATAGTTTTATATACCTTTTACCACCATAAGTATTTATTATAAACATCATTATTTGTTTCGTCCTTAAAGAAGACGTAATAAAACAATTCTTCCTAAAATATTCAGCAGATTTATTTATTTATAATATTATAAACATTCATTAATATGTTTCTTAAACTATTATTATATTATTCTTTCAACAATATCTACACGGAAACGAAGCACATGGTTTCTCACAATACGAAAATTGTTTTGACAAATTACTGGTCAGTTATTATTTGAACCAATTCGATCTACGATTATGTTATTATTTCAATTGTACGTAAAAATATACCTGTGCAATTTTCACCAGCTACGGGATGTGATTTGAACCTGCGACTCTCGCCTCCTCAGTCGAACGCACTGTCCACTTACTTAAAAACGTAAATTATTATATTTACCTTTAGATATTTAATAAAAACAATAGTATAGGTTTTTTCTTTTATATTTATTTACCAACTTATCTAATGTTTTTTATATTGTAGTATTAATTAATTTTATTTACTACCAATGGAAGAAAAACAATATTTTTAATAATCAAGATTTCTATCAGTTTATACAGTCTATCAACGACTGACAGTAAACAAAATTAATTATGTACAAGCGTTTAACTTATGCGGAAATATGAATTTGTGTCGATGGCACTGTGCATCTATCGTCAGGGTTATTCATGGACCCTGTGACCCGTTTGAATGGACGGAGGACGCTCGGTCAATATTTTCAACTCGCGTCTCATTTAAGTAGCCTATTCATAACATAACTAAAGGGTTGTTTATTTGCTGATCTTTACTTGCATCTCGATATAACATAGGGATGACTGAGCTAAGTTTTAACTGAAAGCGTGGAGCTTTTCTTTTGAAAATTATTTTTTTAATGTGAATATATAAAATTTATTATAGGTATGCAACGTGCCTCTAATGATTGTAAACTGAAATGTTTAGTATTTTGTTATTTATATGAAAGGGTTTTCCCGTTTTTAATTTTACATATCTTTGTACGAATAAGATACTTTACACTTTTATGAAACATCACTATTTAACAATAAATTATTAAACATTTATAAAAATCAGAAAACAAACTTATTTTTGAGAAAGCTTACCACATAAGCGTAATAAATTATGGCATCTAAAAATATGCTTAAACTCACCTCACTAAAAGGGGAAATGTCGATATTTCTCGAGAACATAGTCATTATTATTCATGTTAACATACTGCTGGTAGGTTTGTTCTGTATTGTGTGATGAAGAAAAAAATGTTGATTCCTCAAGTAGTTATCACTCACATACAGATTAACCTATCCAAAAATATTCACGTTATTAAAAAGATTTAACCTCTTCAATGCGACGTATTTGTATTTTCCATTCATAAAACATTAAAAATAAATAATTTGTATATACGAGTTTATATATGTATATATTCCTCGTACATTAAATACCTTTTTGTGTTTTGTTATTAGCTGAATGCCATATACAGCTTTCATACATTTTAATTTCGTCTTCAACAGTCGCATGTGCTTGTTAATTATTTTGAAACATAAACTTTCGAGTGACTTAGCCTGTCCAGGAGTCGCTTTGAAGAAGTATAGACGTACGAGTATATGCACACCAAGCATCAAGCAATAAAATGCTTGCATATATATTATTTACCCGTCAACTGAAGATTAATACAACAGTAGTATTGCATACATTTAATAAAATTCAAAATTTAAAGCTAAATTAATGAAAAAAGTTGCGCTAAATTATGCGACCGTAATTTAAAAAAAACTCACTTTTGGAGAAGTATTCACCAAAATTGTAGACTTTTCATTCACACCACGTATGAGTAAAGAAAAATACACGGCTAAGTAATGATTTCTTATTAGCTACAAGTATTATTACTTAATATACATAAAAACTTACGGACAATACCTATATACCTTCAGATGCAGAAGTCTTAGTATGTAATCTCTATCGTACCCTCTCCACTATAAGAGAGTATTTTAACTAGTAATGTACCAAAATAACAGATGTTATGTCATTTTCTCATACTGTATTATCTGCGAAGACAAAGTATTCTTGACTACAGAGAGGTTAAAGATTGACCAAACACATGCAACACATTAAATAGACGTAGTCTTCCATTGCCATTAAAAGGAAATTGATAATACCGCGATAACGATTTTACGAGGAAATTTTAGTTGGCTACACGCTAGATTAAGTCAGTTGCAAGACATTAATTTTGTCAGATGTTTGGTGCCAATGGCGCAGTAGCTTTTGGCCAAAATTTCTTATTAATCGATATAAATTTTGCTGCAATATTTAATTAAGCTTTTAATAGAACAACTCAAACATTAAGCTTAACTACATAATATTAAGTATGAATAGCAAGTAATATTATATACTCGTATGAAGAAACCAGATTGATTAAAAGACGAAACATGATATTACTTTAGTTTGTATATACGAGAAGATATGTATTATTTGAATATAATTGAAGACCAAAGCAAAATTACAATTATATTATATTTGTGTCATTTTAAGTTAAATTATATTAAAATATCGACAGAAAACGGGAAATACTCTTTGAAAAATATATTATTTTGTTCAAAAACAACGCTCAAAAGTTGTTACAAGCAAAAAGCTGTTTTAATCGGTAGGTTACAGACATTGCGTTGTGAAATTATTAGACCCGGCACAGGAAGAAGGCTTAACTCATGTTAATAAGTTGTCCGTGTAAGTATTAGTTGCAAAGCTTTAATTCTAATGTAGAGTCCACTCGCACTGAGAGGGTTCGATATGACATTATCGGTGCCATTAGATTTAATTCTATCGGACCATCATTTACTATCAAGAAATGTGAAGGTGCCGTTACTTGAGACAGTAGATATGCCGAGTTGATATGCTTACTAAACTAACGACATCTATAATTTTGAACAATTGTAATAATTGTGTGTTGAAAGAAGTATAAAATCACTGTTTACTAGTAGCAAAAAGAATAGTAACACAAACGTCGATGATTTAATGTTATTTTAGATTAAATTTAACCTATACTATGTGTATGGATGTAAACTTGGAGCTTAAAAACGTATCACAAAATATCATGCAAGTATTCGAAAATAAGATATTTGGGTCAGTTAATTGAAAATTTAACTTAGCTTTCAATCAATTTGCGCTAAATATAGTTAATGTACTAAGTGCAAGGAGGCTCAAATGCCATAGTCACGTCGTTAAAAATATGTTCTTATATTAAAAAATACATTTGAGAAAACACTACTGGAGAAGGAAGGCATATAATATCACATAACTATGCAGAACAGCTGAGTATAAACGATCACACAAAAATGGATAGACTAAATACAGAGAATTCTAGAGAGGGGAGGGGGCTGAATAGATCGGGGCATTATACTGCAATAATATGAAATTTACATTCATGCTTAACAACTTTCATTTTTAATTATTATTAACCTTTTCTGTACCAGACATAATGTCACAACCCGGCAAGATGTGATTCTTAAGCAAATATAGAATTTTAATATTTCTTTTAAAAGTATATTAAATGTTAGTTTTAATGATGATATTATAGTCAAATCTCTGCGTTTTCTTATTTAAAATCATCCAAAATATTCAAATTTTTGTAGCAAACTACGTTTTAAGTTCCAGTTAACTCGTTTCTGGTACTTCATCGGTTAACTATACAACATTTTGATCTGTACAAATAGCAGTAGTGAATTATAAAAACACATTTTATTTTTAATAGAAAATATATTATCCGTTCATTATATACATAATGTTTTCAAAACATCTGATTATTTGTATGCATTCATCAATTAAATGTATCCTTTCTTTATACATTCTTTGTTCGCATATGCGTCCGCTCAAAATTTGCTTTGAAGTAGTATAGACATGTATATGTACATCAAGCGCCAAGTAATAAAATACTCGTTTATATAATTTATTCAGCAAATCAAATAAACACTATACAACAATAGTAATGCATACATTCAATAAAATTCAAAATTTCAAGTTAGATTGATGAAAAAACTTTCACCCAACTGTGTAACATTAATAAAAAAAAAACTCAATCCTAAAGAGGTTAACATTATAAAGATAAAAATAACATTTCAATTTAATAATCTACAGAGACTTAATAAAACATCTTTTCTAATAACGCGCTATTACAAATTCAAAAAATAATATTTAACGTACAAAAATAAAATGAGCATTTTCAATGCACTATAAAACGGACACGGTTATCTTATTTGCTTTAATGACGTCACATAATAATTATACGCCTGTAGGTTGTTGCTGTTAGATTATTATTGTATAAATTTAATTAAACGATGTATAGTGGTTCATGGAAGGTAGGAATCCTTTGATAGAAGATAAAGTATTATCCAGTCAAGTAACTCGTCCTACATTAATTAATATGTGTAATCTCACGATGCGCGCAGCTTGCACATGTAAATGAATTACTGGAATTCACCTGTCTCTACTTTGTCGGAATGTGTACTTGCATGCATATTCCGTCATAGTAAAATTGCACACATTCAATGGAAGTGATTTGATTCTCTGCTATTATCCATTTGTATGAAATTAAAACGGATTTATGTACGCCTAAAATATAAGACATTTCCATTTTTAATTATGACAAAATTAATGTGTCTCCAGTATATTTCTTTAAATATTTCCTTCTAGAAACTAGTGGCACTTATATATTAGTTGACAGTTACGTACACAAATTGAAGAAACAAGGCGTTATGTCGAAAAATGACTGTTTTGACATAATAATAGAGTTTGATAGATATTTACATGCTATATCAACTGGTAAAACAAGCTTAGCAAAATTTACTGTACCTTTTCTATAAAATGAAGTCAGTATTAAATATTTTACTACTTCCACAACACAGGGTTATATGGCTCATCAGATTAAGTGTTTCTAAGTATATTCTAAGTCTGGGGAAAAAATCAACAGTTGCCGAAACATGTTATTGTTAGATGTATGTAAAAAGACTAAAACTGTAAAAATCAATTTTCTCAACCTTCTACCAGTATACTGACGAAATAAACTATTAGTTATTGTTATTTCTGGAATATTGTTACAAATTTAAAAGGCACCATTCTTTCAACAGTGCTTTGGGGTGGCATTAGAAAACTATATTTTAGATTATATCCTTTTTTTGCTTGATATTGACATTTTTATGTGTCTTAAAGTTGCTTATACGCGTATACTTCAACAATACGAAACCTATTTTCTCTGGCTGTATACATATGAAGAAAACAAGCATATATCGTTAATTGTTTCTTCTATCACTTTGAATGAGTCGACTTTTCATGTTCGAAACATTGAACAACTGTTATAATATTAGCGGTCACAATTTCACAGTAAAAACTATTATAATTAATTTTAGTTTATCGGTATAATGTAAAATTGATTTGTTTATTTAAATAAAGGTAAAAATGTGATTTTATTATCATAACCATGTATACTTCCTAGACAAAAATTAGAAACTCTCATCTAAAGATGGCATCAATTACATATTGTGTATAAAATAATTGTCTACGAAAAATATTCACTTATGTTCGTCATAGTTTAGCCAAATTATGCTGGCTGTAAAACATTACCACTATAACATAATAACTTAAAAAATAAACGTCCAATCTAAACATGACCTATATTATAAGAATGTATTAAAAAAATACTTACTTTCGACATTAATATAAACTTTTGACTACTGTAGACAAATAAGTTTGCTTATTTATTTTTAAAATAATAATGAACTGGCGCTACGACCCATTTAGATCCATGGCCGACTGCACAACTTTCTTCCGGGCCTTTCTGTCTTTAGCTAACTCTCTCTTCAATCATTGATGCTCAATATTTTCGCCTCTCTGATTACGTTGTCTGCCCATCTCATTCTCGGGCGGCTGACTGGTCGAGTGTCTACTGGAGTTCATTCAAACACCTTCTTGAGAGTTCTAGATTCATCGCACCTTACAACCCGCCCATTTGAGTCTCGAATGATACATATATCCAAGTAAACACACAGAAGGAAAGTGGGATTTGCGGCAATGAGTGTGAATATTATTGGTCCACATACAAGCTTGCCGGGTCGTATGCGGTTCGTAGATCGTAGGTTAAGTATGAAGGATATACATAAAACCTGAATCTATCAAAATTATTAACTCGAAATGTATGTTTTACAATATAATATATTCGTTGCGAATATTTTCAGCTAAGTACAAAGTTGATTGTGAGAAGATTAACAAAAAATGGCAATTCTCTGTTATTGGTCACTGCGTTAGTAATAATATGAATATTTTTCAGGTAAATCATTATAAAAACATTTTATAGGAAACTATGTATGTCTAGTATTTACAATGTGAAGATATTTTCTTATGTAAATAATCCATCTGTTTACAATTTTCGCAGACATGCCTTGTTGCCTACATAAAATAGCCTTCGTTATTCCTATTTATCTTATCTACGACTAATAATAATAAAAATCTCTTATCGTAACTGAATCACCCTGAATGATAACAATATTTTACGTGAAAATGCAAGCCCCGGCCATTAGCCAATATCTTTTATCTTTTGATTTAAACAAGGCGTTCAAATGATTAACTATTTCATCAGACTTGTGAGTGGCATTACTCATTTTTTACGCGAAATTTCGTTACATCGAACTTCGGAAACTTCGATATACTAATATATCTTATAGAGAATTAATAAGAAATTGTACACTACAACAAACGTTGTCCTCTTGCAGTATACGACTATTTAGACATGTAAACAAAGTTAACACGTGCTGACATACAGTTTCTATTGATAATTTTTAATTTCTTTAAAAAAGATTTTTTTTCTAGCAATTAAAAAAACTCATCACTGATATCGCCGGTATATTAGAAAAAAGTCTAAAAATTACCGTTTTCACCTAATAATGCAGTTTCGTAGATTTTCGCACGCTCTATCATTCTGATAAAAGAAGCTTAGCCATATTCATTGTACTTTTTCTGTAATATTAAAACGTCACTACCTATTACTCGTAAGTCGATATTGAATATTTTGATACTGGCAAAACACATGAAACTGACTGAGGATTATTTGGATGATCAGATTAAGTGTTTCTAGATATATTATAATTTTGGAAAAAAACGTCAACAAGACTTACAGTCCCAGTTGCTCTAACTATTATCATTAAGAATATATGTAAGAGATTCAAATTTAAAAAACCAATTTTCTGTTTTTTGACTTAGCGCCTTCTGCCAGTATCACGGCGATATGTTCGTTACTTCGTTTAGAACTTTCTTCATCCTCATACATTGAATGCAACCAGTATTATTACATTTTATAACTTTGCCTTAATTACAGTATAGTTTTCATATGTAAACTACCAGAATTAGAGTGCGGCCTTTTAATTTCATCGCCATATTAATTTGATCAACAGTTGCCGGCTCAAATCAAATTGAACAAAAGACCCGTGCGAGCCCTCTCTAGCCCACCTCTAATATGACTCACAAGAACTATTGGGATAGCCCAAGTTTTGTGCTTACATTTTATTTCAATAATTTCATATTTCAAAAGCAGTAATCATATCTATATTATAGATCCAGTTATAGGGTAAATTATTTTGAATTATTAAAAAAAAATCAAGACTTGTCGTGAGAAATTACGTTGACGATATTTTAAAAATTATATGCAAATTATTAAGTCAAATAATAAAGGTTAAATAAATATATAACTGAGATGGTTGACCTTTTTAAAATGAACACTTGAAAAGTGGAATTTAAAAAACGTGCTATTTCAACTATTAAATACTTGTAATTTAACCGTTTATCATAATATGTGAAACATTTAAGTTGTCCCAACAATATGGATTACTCTACCTGAGATATTAGAATTGATTTTGTTATATACACACCAGTGTTAATTGACCTTTGACCTAACCTGCTGATCCAGTTACAATAATTATATCGAAACCGCCGGTTAAAACTCGTTAAATACAAGAGTAAAATTATTACAATCTACATACATACATATATTTGATTAAATACCTGTATTCCAGTTCCATATATTTGGCTAGTTCCAAAGGGTATTTCTATTTAAAAACGTTTATATGTGAGTATTTGAGAAAAGAAACTAAAATTATTTTTGTTAGTTTTGAATAAAACTTGTCTGCGGAACACGCTTTACATTTGCAATACGTTATAATTAAAAAAATATATAACAGGAGAGTAACAAACACGCTTTTTTTACATTAATGCATTGTTTAATACTACGGACAATAAAAGTTAGTTTTACCATTTTTTTTACAGTACGATATATACCCAAAAATACGTGAACTTCTTTTAGTTGAGATATTCTGTAAATACAGGGTACGGCAGAACAGCCTAAGCTGATTTGCGAAAATATAAAAACAGTAATGGGGGTCACTGCATATCATTTATAGTCTTAAATAATGTCCTAAAATGGCGGCCGTTAGCAGCAACACCCTGT
>JAPMAE010004413.1:0-10899 GCA_036584705.1 Rhyacophila sp. 25_7
ATTTTTATATAACAGACTTTCGGCTTTAACGGACACCCCCTCCCCCCAATTAGTCTGTTATATCGAGGTTTTACTGTAACATCACAGCAGTAATCTTATTCAGTAATTATGGAGTTTATATAACTATCAACTAAATATGAACTCTGTAATGCAGTAACCAAAATATTGTTATTCCTCCAAAATATTGTTCTGCGTAATATGCATTTGAACGTAACATATGTGCCAATACGTCAGGATAATAAATACAGCATTTTTTTTAACTTATTACTGAAAAAACATACCCGTAACGTGGCAATTATATTCGTTTTGGCATTTAAATGAAAAATGCAAAATTATTTAGATAAATTTATATAAAATTATTAAGATACATTCGATGGATACTGCCACTATATAACTAGTGACTGAAGTGTTATGTGTTATTTAAATAATTGCACAATAAGTTACATATAAACACGTTTGACTTTTAGAAAAAAGCTTGGTTGATTTATAAAAACAAAAATGTCATCACAGATGGTTTTTTTTCTAGTACTATCAATTAAAATAGTCTAAACTAGTGATAGCCCTCATTTGGTAATTCAAAATTAAAATTGAAAAGTATTAATTGTCACTAAATTAATTTAAATAGTGATAAGAAAATATTAAACGCTCGAGTGCAGTATTTTTTTACTTATCACTGTAACCTTTGAATGACTATGTGACACCTCTAAATACAGTTGCTATTTCAGTTTCTGCTTAAAAAAATCTTCATTTATTTAATTGTGGGATGCATTTCATATAATTGTGGTAAAAATCATGAAGTCAGAAACGAGCATTTGCAATTGATTTGTGTTTCTTTACACCTGAGAACACCAAAATTTAAATGGGTCATGTAGTTTTGTATCGATACAGGTTAAGTCCTTCTATGACAATCGTACGGCCGCTTACGTTATACTGAAATATTACCTTATTTAAATGAGTTTTATTGTTCAATTTGTATAAACGTTTTGTCCAGTTCTACAAAAAAAATACACTGAATATTTCACTACATTGTTATAACTGGATTTAACCTGTATAAATATACATTATTCTGCTGTGATTACTATCTTCTTCCACAATGTATTTTAACACACAAGCTCAAAAAAGTCCCCACACTTCTTAAACCGTGTCACGCCTCTTAGCCAGAAAGTATGGACACTACATATTGCCTCCCTGCCGCTGGCCAGTCTCCTTGCATCCTCCCATGTCATGCCGGCATCCCATAACTCTGCCGAATACGTGCTGTATATGGTGTCCAGCGGCCTCTCAGGATGACGGAATTCGGTTGACTTCAGACATGTCCAATTGAAATGCGATTCGGGCATTCTCAGTATGTGGCCGAGCCAACTCTGACGCCTCGTCTTCACTTAGGATGTAATGAGAGACTGCACGGTCTGTTTCCTTATTACCTTATTTCGCGTATAGTCACACCGCCTCACTCCCAGAATTCGCCACAAGCATCTGTTTTCGAAACTCAGTAAACAGTTATTTTGAGACTTTGTAAGATGCCATGATTTGCTACCATAGAACAGCACTGTCGATATGCAAGCCCATACTAAAGCACATGTATCATTTATACAATGAAAATATTTTGTTCATCATTTGATCAAATCATTAAGTTTTCATTACATTAATTGAGATGAAGAAGACTTAAAAACTACATCTGCATTTTATAAATGAAATTTTATCATACATACTTTTGACGGATGAAAATTTTTTTTTAACACAATATTATACTCTTTATGTGAGTTACTGACGATACTGTGATTTATTTTCGCTTCAGAAAAACATTTATCTTTTAAAATATAAACCGTTGTCAATTTATTGTCCTGGCTACAAAAATTAAATATATAACTTAAAATATGCATTATTCATATACTCGCCATTTATCTGGATCATAAGCAACAACCTCGGAGTGAAATTCTCAAATGAATTTTGGTCTTATTTTGTCTCTCTTAAATATATATTTTTATTACACTGGTTACTGTACTCTACGAGGCTTTATTATGATTAATATCATTTATACCAGTGTGACAATCAGTTACAGCTCAATATATATTTCGTAGCCTTCATATATATTACTTCTCAACTATTTTTCTTTTACTTTTTAAGCTCTGGCTTAATACAACCTTAAAAGATTTCACATATAATTGATTCTGAATCGTGAGTCGCAGGTTTTAATCCCATAGTTTGATTTATATTTACGTATTTGTTATGGCTGCCTGCCTAATATTTTTCATAAAATCTTTTTCATAATATCTCTCGTCCATTTGAATGATTCCACACTGTGCAAAGTGTAAAAATGGTGAATAATTTGCAACTAATTTTTTTGGTGATAATATCAAAACAAACTTTGACCTTATTTAAAAGTTGTAATATGTTTACTTTACAATTAGAATTTGTAGAAAATTAAATCTATCTGTATTAGCAACTTATAACATATAATTTACAATGCTCATGGACTTCAAGCATTTTATTAATTTGAGTGAAACCTTACAAAATATAAATTGCTTTTAATTTTTTTTACATCGAGTTATATAAGCAGTCGGAAATTATTTCTATTCCGATCGACTTTTATAACCGTCCGAAATACATGTGCCGTCAAGTTGTCCATTCGTTTGTTTAAAAAGAGTATGCTGAAAAATATGGAAAAACATGATACAGATTTGCAATGATGGAATGCACTTCGGATGATGCTCGAGAGCTAAATCTTTCATATATATCTATTGCAACCACAATTGTGAAAAACCAAACATATATTACAATAATATTTTATTAATAACTAATGATATTTTTCCATTTATTGTAATTTGCTCTTCTGCCCATTGAGTGTGGTGGTGGATTTATTTTCTTTGAAAAAATATGTATTATGTAGTGTGTGAACACCCAATATACTTTAATTTATGTTCTAACTAAAAATATTTGTGTTCGTCTATGAGGCGAATTAAACAGTACGTAACTGAATTGATCAATGTCTTATGAAAATGTTCATGAATTACTTTATATTATCAAAAAATATTATATTGTTTTATCAAAAAGTTTACTCTGCCGTTTTCATTGACCATATAATTTCTAATTATTCTTTCGTTTACTTTTCACTTCAAAAATTTAATTTTCAGCTACTATTCCGAGCAATTAAAAAGCATGCCTTTATCATCACAGATCATATATTTTATTAATTACATATAAAATAAGTACAACAAAACCATGAAATGAAACAACTTTTGCATTCACAGAAGTCTTTTAATTTTTCAATTTTTTGAAAACTACATCCAATTATAATATATTGTCATTAACCTTTTAATGGCCCACGACGTAACATGCATGTTATATGTTACGAACAAAATTAACAAATTGCAATTGATATCTCGTAAATATAAATGCTTCTTATATTTCAGTTTACCGATGATTTTTTTGTCTTAAATTTCATCGCTTTTACGCAGGACTGTGTACCTTGTATTTAATGTTGGGCTGTTAAAAAGCAAACTCGCATAACATACTTACTAACTTTTCTATGCAAATAGTTCTGATGCAGAATTTCTATTGCCAAATATGCCGGTCTCATTCTTAGAAATAATTATTATTATCCAACTTCAGATTGACAATCTTTTTTCTTATATCTTTCAGCTGAAATAAAATGACGGTATGAAAGACAAGCGGTTGTATTACTAATTATATAATTTAAAAATTCTAATTACTCCGTCTCCCAAATTTTAATTAAAATAACCACAAATATCTTAAAGGGTACAAGAATTAGTGACTAGCGTATAAAATTGGATATCATTTAATCACTCAACACTTCTGTCTAGGTTTAGCATACGATTTGTGGAAAAAAATATTTTTCTCAATGTACTTCAATAGATATCGGTTTCAGTTTTTTTTTTTTAGTTCGGTTAGGCAGAGAACTGCTCGGCTTATTTAACTCCTGTATTAAGACTTAACATTGCTTCGGCGAATGCTCATAATGTAATATGCACTTCAAGTTTCTAACTAAAGGTTCATGGCTGGTGGCTAGGGAGTATGCAAAAGATTAATCGGTAATTGTGGAAATACAGTATATAACTATACATACATTTTTGTAATATCAAGGGGTACAACACAGCGAAATGGGTTACCAAGCTACTCAAAAAGGGTCAAAAACCACTGATTTAGTGCACTGTACCGCAAAAAATATTTTTTAGGTATCAGCATACATACTCTGATTTTAAGTACAAGTTGAATCCCACTAGCAAAATTTTGTGGGACATTAAAAAATACTTGGTAATATTGAAAGTTTGTTACATCAAACATATAAAAATAGTATAAAACATATCCTTCCATATTATAGAAGTATTTATGAACAATATTAATATATGCTGCACACACATACGATATACTGAAATGTTTACTATGAAACAAGTTTTGTTATCTAATTTATTCGAACTTTCCTCAAATTCCACAAAAGAATTCGTTACTTTGGAATTTATTATAAGGAGACTTAACTTGTAAATGAATCCACATTTTGTTATATTTCGATACAGTTTCTTGAATTTCTAGACTTGAAGCTATAATTAGTATTGTTTATGACAAATTACAACACCTCCACTAAATCTCCATAATATTAATAGTTATGAACACTCATACCTTAGTAATCTCAGTGTTTATTTTGGTTTTCTCAGTTCTCGGCGACCACTCAATACATTCAGACCCAACTGATTCCATGGAATGTACGACCTCCGCAATTTTCACATCTATATTAGGTTTGTCCACCGATCTCCGTACACCAGTTCTACATTTATTTCTTATATTCTTTTTGTACTTATCGGGGAGGTCTTTTTCAATATCGGCTCTTGTGAGTATTTGAACAAATTCCAAATCCGTATCGTAGGGAAGGTTGGCAAGATTCAGAGCGTAATAGATATTTGTATTAGAGCCGCATGTTTCTTTGTAATCATTTCTCCAGTGCTTGAGAGCTTCCAATGATCTGGATAAAGTTTGAAGGAAACATATTTGAATCATTTTTACACAAAAATATAATCAATAGCTAATAGGTGCCTTCTTCGATTTGCATCTTTCTTTCAAATTTTTTCTATAAACTTGCTGATCATTTGTATTTTAATGACAAAATTTTACTATTAACCGATTAAGCACCAGAAACAAATTAACTCGCACAACTTAAAACTTAGTTTGCTAGACAAAATTTTAATATGAAAATGCAGAGATATGAGTGGAATATGGTCATTAAAAACAAACTCATGACAGAGAATCATTCAATATACTTTTAAAAGGAAAATTAAGATTCTATTTCTACTTAAAAATTTACAGCTTGCCGGGTTGTGATGTCTGGTATAGAAAAGGTTAATTAACCATAGAGGACCGCAAACTTTTAAGACTCAATTAATATATTACTTTTTTCCGCAGCACACCAATGTATAATAATATATACCTATATATATATATGTACAGGTGTATTTTAAGTTTCAGGCCTATGTTTACTTTTAATAACTTTTAAATGAAACACGATTCTGTGATTTATATTTTATTGATTGGTTATATGGTCTTTACCATAATGTATGGAATATGACGTTAATCAACTGGCGCAAACCCAAGCTCTTTCTAGCATCTTATTTATAACATTCTCACAGACTTCTGGTGTTATTTCAACTATTTTCCTTAAGCATAAAGGTTGTGGTTGGTTTGTTGGTGTACATCTTTCCCTTCAAGTAGGAAATAATCGAGGGTGGTCAAATCAGGGGATCGTGGGGGACAGTCGATATCACCACTTTTTGTCATTATTCGTCTGTGAAAAGTCCCTCACAAATTTGCATTGTTACACAGCTGTGTGTGATGTGGCACCGCCCTCTTAGAAACACATGTGCTGAAGGTCCAATTGATCCAATTCAGGCACAAGATAGTCTACTTACATGTCACTATAGCAATCAAGCAATCACCAGTAACTGTTACACCATTGCCTCTAGCACCCTCATAGAAATATGGCCCAATGATGCCGTCGGCTCAAATGGCACATCATGCAGTCTCTCTATGAAGGTGTACCGGTCGTTGGTATATGAATTGAAAATTTTCAATGCCCCAATAGCAGTTATTCTGTTTATTAACAAAGTCAGCCAAGTTAAAATGTGCTTTGCTGCTCATGATGATGTTTTTTGCCAAAAATTGTGGTTGTCTATACTGATCTGTAAAACCTGACCAATCCAATCTTCCTGCCACTTATGGCCTTTTTCCGTAGCTGATGTGTAAATTGAATTTTATACGCATAATAATGCAAAGCTTTTTTGATAATTTTTAATAAACATGATGGAGACATTCCCAATTCTTGTATATGGCGTCGATGATAGGTGGACGGACATTCATGAACACTGCCTCGCTGCATCAATCTTTTCTGGTATACATTGTTACCCAGACTTTGTTTTATCTCTCAGTTTATGCAAATTTTCAAAATTATTCATTACACACTGAATGGTTAACTTTCTTGGTACATGATTGACACCAAAACAATCACGCAATTTTCTTCATGTATTCACAATTGATAATTATTTAAATAAAATGTTATAATAACTTTAACAGATTGCTGCAGTGCTAGATTCTCCATAATAAATTGTTATCAACCACTCTCCACGACCCTTAAATATGAATTGACAAATGAATGAGAGCTGAGTCAAAATGGTGGCCAAGAAAAATTGGCCTGGAACATAAATTGCACTTTGTATAACTTCAAAACATATCAAATAAATTAGATAAATTACCCATTAATCAACCCCTCGCTCAACTTTGAAGCAATTTACTGGACATGAATTTATATTTTGGTTGATTCAAAATTTTAAAAACATAAATTTTCATTAAAAACTAAATCATGACATAAACTTTCGATGTGCTTTAAAAAGAGACAAATAATTATATTTATTATTGTATTTTTGCTCAAAAAGTCATAGGTTTCCGAAATTCGACAAAATATCTTCTGGCATGAAAAAGGTTAATATGTTTCGAACAGATGTCATTCCTGCTTGAGCAATACAGCAAAACATTTTATTTTCACGGCATATTTGCAAATATAACACAAATTTATATTAAAAAATATAAACCTTAAAAAGTTAGTTTCTCGCCTAGCAGTAGTTAATTATAATATTATTTTCAAAGTGCAGGTGACTTACTTTCTGTCTTGTAGAACTCTTTCTCTTTTACTCAAGAGTTCTTTTCTTTTTTCCAACCAGAGTTCTGTCATCAGTGTTTCTTGAATTTTTACAGCTTGCTCATCTTTGCTCCTTGCTTTAGGTCTCTTTACATATTTACTAGTGTTTGAGTATTTAGAATATAAAGCAACCTTGTATCTATTCTTTTTTTTATCTGACTTATCTACCTTTAATAACAAGCAAGAACTTGTACTAGCTGTGGGATTTTTTTCAAGTTGAATATTACATTCAGAATCAAAAGACGAATCACTTAATGATTTGGATAGAAAATTTCTTTGCGTATTGCTGAAACTCACTTTAGAATTGGTTTTTCTCTGTTTGTCTTTACGGGTGTTAGTATTTTCATGGTAATTCCCGCATAAAGATAAATCAATATAGTTATCATTTTTTTTTTCTTTCTGCTCTAATTCCTTTTTATATTGCAGAAACAAATACTTCAAAATGTCAGGTGTACCAGATTGTATGATACATTTAGAAGGCCATGTAATGGGGTTCCCTGCTAATTGGATGGATTTTAAGTTTTTTGCCGTTCCCAATTCCAATGGCAAGAAACACAATTTATTATTTTGAAAAAGAATTATTTCTACTGATTCATGATTTTCTATTGATAATGGAATTTTGTTGATACTATTATTTCTCACATCAAGCCATTGAAGATTGGGTGCATCAGTAAAAAGGCTTTTGGGGAGCTCGGTGAGTTCATTATTATCTAAATAAAGATGCTGCAAAACAACACGGTAAAATTAATTATACTTATAGATACGTCAGCCATTTGAACAACCCAAATAACTTTACTTGCGTCGATGCAGGCTCTATATTTACAGACTCTAAAAGTGTGAATAATAAAACTTTGCCATTCAAATGAAAATTTTGACATCATTGCCAAATAGGCAATAAATTAAAACAAAAACTTACTCTCAGATATTATGAATCAGAAATTTCAATCAACGTGTATATATGAGGCGGTTAATGCCAAAGTGGGCCATCCCACATTTTTGTCCAAAATAATTATTTTACATGGAAATAATGAAAAAATAAATTTTATTTTAAGGTAAAGATGTCAGGTATAGCTGTAAGACAAATAACAATCAACTTCTTCAAACTGTTTTTACATAAAACAAATATTGTTGTTGCAAAAACTAGAAACCCCATTTTCTCAAATATTTCAGAAAGGGAATAGCCCACTTTGGCATTAACCGCCTCATATATGAAGAAGTTTTTTTCAGTTGCTAAGATGGTATAGTGCTTAGCAAACGGTTTAACGCATTTATCTAAATTTTTTTACATATTATGAATGTAATAAATTATTGACTCAATGCTTTCACAAAATTCTAAAAGGCTTATCACTATCAAAGCACTTCACTCTCATTATTATCCATGAAAAACGTCATAAGGTATTTCACTTTATAAAAACTCTGATATTTCGACATTAACCATTACACTACTATTTTACTTGATGTTTATGTAACTTCAAAACAATACAAAAAATACTGATGATTTTATATATTTTCTTCCTTATAGATTAGTAAATAGCATACAAATATCATTTAACCAAGAATAGTGATGTACTGTATGGTGAAAGAAAATTTATGTGTAATGTACTTACCCTCAAATTTTTCATTTCGAGTATTGGCAAACTATGCATTTTTTTTGAACTAAAATCTAAAGCATGTTCAGAACTATTTTTTGGATCATTCATTTTTCTATAATTTCGCGGTTTATACTTAATAATGCAACTCCAATAAAATTACTTCAATTTCAATGTACTTTTGTTCTCGAAAAGTAATATTGAATCAATAATATCTATGGAAACAAGGAAAATATAATATTTCTCATGATATTCAAATCCGACAACTTAATGTTACCATGGCTCCGTTTTGGACTTGAAATGCAGTCAAGATAAAATACTTTAGTAAAAAAAAAAAATTAATATGATACAATTTTTTTTGGAGAATTTAAAAAAATATGACTGAATAAATGTATTTTTTTTTTAATTTTCATATTTCGTCATTATTTTTGCACGTCCTTCATAAAAAAATGATCTAAATAATAATTATATATTTTGAAAACAATGAATATTTATAATCATGTTTGAATCTTTTTTGAAATTTGCATCAAATAATGAATTATTCTTATGCTAAATAGTTAAATATAATTATTTTTTCCATAATATTTTATAATAATATCTTTTACATAAATCAAACTATTATCTTTAATAATTACAAAATTATCTGCTTTTTTGCAGCCTTATTAATGACTTTTGAGTTAAATGCAAATTTTACAAAATTTCTTTTTTCTGATATATTTTAATTTATAATTAAAATATTTTAAATTTATATAATTGCTGTTAATTTTGGTAACAATTTTGTTTTATTTATATATTGTGTAAATAAGATATTTTGCTTAGTCCAAAATTGTTGAAAATAAAAATCCACATAAATTGAACAAAAATATTCCAAGTAGTATTTTTTTTTATTTTGGCAAGTAATGCATTTTTTGTGGTAGGTACACTTGACAACGTTCGTGAAAATTTATGTTCGTTCTTCCTTTCCAACAGACTCAGTGTATTTTTCAACTCCAAGATGGCGAACGTGCGGGACAGTGACACTTCCTTGTGGCTTCATAATAAGCTCGGAACATCAAATGATTCCTGGACTGGTGGTTCAATTTGTACCCAGTTGAATGCTGAAGTTTTAAGAAATATTAAGGACTGTTTTCCCGATCTTCAGCCACAAGTTAAATTGAAATTATTACTGAGTTTCTTTCATATCCCGCGCAGAAACGTTGAAGAGGTAACTTTTCAATTTGTTGTCATTTTGACGTAGATGAGTAAATGTGTATACTACTCGTTTGAATTGCCAGTGCGTACGTCTGAGCGAGATAACAATAATCACAATAACCTTAATGTAATCGTAGAAGTAAGTTCCCAATATTTTTTTGTGAATTACTGTAATTTATTAACATTAGTATATTTAACAATTGCAATTGATTTATGTTTTATTCATGGGATGAAAAGTTGCGTCTTACACCTATTAAACGCCCTTAATCTAAACAATAGATGATCCTAACCTATGAAATTGACTTCTCGTAACATATGATGACAATTTGGAAGGATCGAGTGTACGATTTAGTGAATTGTATTATATACTTTGTTTACTATTCCTACAATCATCTTATTGCGATTCAAATGTACCGTGTAAACCAATTCTTCATTAGTTCTTATTATTCGAGTGATATGTCATCGTATTTTATTCTATTGATTGCAATAGAAATTAGAATACATTATTCATTGACAAATTCTGCTTGCCTTTATGTTATGCTAAAGTATTTGACCAAACTTTTATATTCTAATGAAATCTGTAAAAAAATATTTTTTTTTAATGTGAAGCTTTTGACAAACATTGTAAACTGGATGCAAAATTTGAACATTCCTGTTCATAATTCCTTCCGTATATTAATCGTTTCAACGAACTTGGAGTCGTGAAATACCTGTCAGTATTAAGACACTGGTGACTTTTTCATTCAGTAATCAGTATTAAATTAGAGAAGCATAAACGTGATGTACAATGACATACTCGTATTCTGAATCCGTAAGCGACTAAAACTATTCTTTTTAAATATAGAGATCAAATGCTTGTAATGCTATTTGAACCTGATTTCAATGTATTGACAGTGATATTTAAATTGAGAATCCTAC
>JAPMAE010004414.1:2848-14184 GCA_036584705.1 Rhyacophila sp. 25_7
TAATCACGCAATCTTATTTTAGTTTGAGTGCTTAAATTACAACGTTTATTTTATTACGAAAAAACAATAGTAGACAGTAGCACAGTCACCGAATTGTTAACACTTTATGACAAACACTGTCTTTGATCGGGCCGAAATCTATATAATACGATATAATATTGTATATCATGTTGCCGTTTGACAGATATCATTTTTAGATTATTGGTACCATTTCACACAAATGGGAGAACACATTGTCAGAAAATCCTCAGTTTCGTCGGTGACCCCATTTAAATAGCCAACATGCTTTGGGCCGAAGCACGTCGGGGCTTTGCCGCGCGCGCGTATTCTGAAAACAACGGTCGCGACGCAAAGCGCTTTTCGGCGTCGGTTCGACAATACTGTTTCTAATTCGATCACAATTCAGTCCTGAGTTAGACAGTTAAAAGAAACTGGTAGCACACTGAGAAGAAATACAAGGTACAGCCCTACCAGAGCTAATGGAGCGGATTATTGGATAAATCAATGCGTGTGCGAACGAGCTGTACAAAACTTCAGACATCGTCTCCAACAATATGTTGCTGCTAGCAGCCGCCATCTTGAGAGTATTACTTTACAAACTTAAAGATTATAAATGGTATGTACTGCTAACTTGAAAAATAAAAACATTTTTTTATGATATAAACTATAGTAGGTTAAAGTCACTGATAACGGTTGAGACGAGTTTTAAAACATCATAATAGGTTTAGGAAAATGAAGTTAAAGGAAGGGGTGGAGGGGGTTGACAAAACAAAACGGTAGGCGACGGGGCCCAACTCACGATATCGCGTCGTAGGTCTGATGCGAACAAAACTCGAGAGAAGGTTTCGCTATCAAGCGATCTCTCGCACTGAAAACTTTCATCAGAGCATCTCCACGAAACAAAATCCGCCCCCGGAAGATGCCGAACTTCGATAACCGAGTTAACAGATTTCGGGGCACAGAGCATAAGCGGGTGGATTTCAGAATCGCAGACTCTAATCCGGTTATATGTGTAACACGATAAGATACTTTTCGGAATTAAGTAAGCTGAAAGACGAAGCTTGTATGAGAATATGCGATAATAATAGTTATACGAGCATATGTGGTTACCACCCTACCATACCAGTAATATCCAACTGACTACTCGCAACCACGTGATAGCCCGTCATACAGTTCAAAGGCGCCAGTTAACTTTAGAATGGTAAACTACAAAAAAATAAAAAATACACTCGTAGGAATTTACACGATCGCAAAAAAATACTGAAGATATTTTGTAGATGCGTAAAAACGTTTATTTTCTTCCGCATCTGGCGTATTTTTATAAACATATATTCACACGAGTACCTCTTTCCGCAGAAGCAAAATGCTTTTGCAGTGTACATACATACTCGTACATATTATACAAATATGTAAATGAGCCACTAAATATGTTTGTTAGGTCCATAAAAAGAAAGCCCGTTAACAAGTTTAGTTGTGACCACAGTGATTCGTAACTCCAAAATGGTTGAATATCAATGTGCAGCGGATATGATGTCCAACTGTGCAATGATGCTTGAACATGGTATGTATACTTAGTAAGATTACTCGCAACGTCTTATAAGTTTCATTTTCATTCAAAAACTACAATACAATAATCAGCAACTCAGGAACATCCGCTTGTATATATTTTGTAAGCTAAATAGCCATCGGCAATGTGGCGTAATTTAGATCAATATAATTACTAATATTCACAAGCTTACACCAAACAGAATATATATGTACCTGAAAGATAAACTGCACTATGTAATTTTTTGGGAAAATTAAGATATATACATGGTGTAGTCGCAAGATATATCTTGCGACGCTCTTCTCGATGATATACTCGATTATATCGTAACCCCGCTAGAAAAGAATATAACGAAGGCAATATGTTATATATTCTTATCGGAGGAAAGCAACACTAAAACGACTTTGAACAACCATGGTGAAAAAGTGCCCCTTTTGACAGAGTGTAATTTTCCTCCCGGGTCAAAATATTTTAATTAATATTGTTATGGCGCTACGATACATTGAAGTACATACCTAATTACACATTCAGCTTCCAGACTTCTATCTCAAGCTCTATCTTTAAAACACTATACTTTTCGTGATGCTTGCTATTCGCTTATCACTTCCGATGACAAGTCCAGGTGACGAATAACTACTGGAATTTCTTCATATATTTTTTTATCTCAGCGAATAACATGACCTACTCACTGATTCTATTTTTGTTAATTATTTGCGGACTACAAATACAAATGAATAAACATTTGAAAAATCTTCGCGATGAGTTACAGGACTCGAATCGGCAATCCTCCACTTGCTAGGCGGACGCGCTAACCGCTAGCAAAATGATGGCGACATTCTACATTTATTGTACATATCAATTTTATTTCTGAAATTACAAATGGTTTAAAAAAAAGATTCTGAGAGTCAGTTTTAAATTGTTGTTGGAACGTGTCTGGAAAGTATACTAGTAAATGTCCTATTTCCAATATAATGGAATAATTGACAGTAACGATCAAATGAAATGCCGGACATGATGTGTTATGCATATTTTATACACCGGACAGGTTCAATTAATTTCAACATTAAAGGAAGACATTAAATTTGATGAACAAACATTTATATTACTCGCTCATTTAAGTATAGTACCGAACCCATACTTACATTGCATGAATATGAAGAATTTAACTAAAAATACACGATATCATGAACTTTTTCGATGGTTTCCGGTGTGGTTGCAGATTTTAGCCGTCCTACACGTGGGTCATCTTCGAGGAACGTGCGACCACATTTAAATTCAGCTGCTCACTTTTTAACTGTTGACATGGAAACCGTAAACTTTGTCAACTTTGGATGAATTTCCTTAGGGGTTAATCAATCCAAAACGAAGAATTTTATGACAACACGATATTCAAGTTTATTTATTTTAATTAAAAACACGCAAGACATCTACTGCAAAAATTTGTGTAAACAAACTACCTGAGAGAACAAATTGAAACTTGTCATACGAACCAATGACGCGTGCACACAGGCGGGAAACATAAATTTTTGCTGATTGGAACGCCATCTTTATGTCAGGCCGAGAGCTTTTCACCTTACCCTCGTATATCACTCGCTAAACTAAGCAGTTTGAACTAAGTATGTTACATAGAATGGAATACGTTTTGTAATATATACAGAACAAAAGAAAAGTTTTGTAAAGTTTATATTTTGATATCAGTACCTTTGAGAAAGTTAAATGGGCGTTCGACTGTAAGCATGCGTGTTAAGTGAAATCACACGAGTACTGGGATATTTTACACAAAATATGCGTAAAAAGTCGATGGATATTTGAATTATTTTAAATATCTCCATAGTGTGCTTTACCGCGCACAGCATAAAGAATGGCGCATCTCACAAAACACAATTATTCCATCGTTAATTCCGCCTAATACTCGTATATTCAAATGTTCTACACGCATGTGAGTTTGGTCTAGAAGACCAATCATTTATGAATATGGCCAAAAGAACGTATAAACAAACAGTTGCCAGTAGTAATGTCGAGTTCCATATATTTTGGGCGCACCTGAAATCTGCGAAATGAGTAGCAAGTGCCTGTTTAATTTTAAGAAGGCATTTCACATAATTCGCGGAGCGTCGTGTAAGCGTAGTCTACTTTTCTCAATTAATTAAAATTCTCTTTCAAGGTTAGCATTACGCCATCTTATAATTCGGTCTACTGGAATATTCTCATATTGATATATTTATGAACCTGTTCACCACAAGACAGATGTGTCGCATACTTACTGCATAAGCTATCGATGCACCGGTGTGCCATAAGTTTATATAGTGATATTCATTTATCTGTGTGATTGTCTATGTATTTGTTAAGTCGTACATGCACCGTATGTATGTGTGCGTGTTGAGAAGTACAGGCAAGCACAAAACTAATTGTAACTAATATACTGCATATAGATGAGCACATACATATGAGTACATGGACAGAACCGCACAGATAAATGAATACCACTATACTTCGAAGAAAGATTTTTCTGCCTATCATACAATATTAGCTCACATAATAAAACATGATTTTTATATAAAGTTTTATTAAATAAACAAATAAATACTATATAAATATTGATACAATTTGTGTTTGGATTATCAATACAAAAATAATAACGCGGAACAGTGATCGTTAATAAGGATTATTACGACTATGCATATGTATAATATGCGATGATAACTTTCGATGTATGTATAACAGTTGTTTCCGACAAGCCTGACGGTAGATATGTAACATGTGCAAAAGCCTTTTTAGAGAGCATTTGAAAGCATATATGTTGAATCAGATCATTATAAATATAACCTACCAAACTATAAATCATATGTGCAGTCACGTTTTTTTTTTATTCAGAATTTCGCAGTGTACATAACAGTTAAAATATATATTAAGTAGCGTTCAAAAGGTTAATTAATCCAGATATGGCCAATGACGAGATACAATCAATGAAACACGACCTAAGCGCCTATAACAACAATAATCAAATAAGGCGTCGCGTTGTTATATGGGCCCATGAGATGTAAATGAATTAGGCGACGGTGGGCGCCTCGCGGTAAACATGGCGTCTAATTGGTATCGGATGGCGAGCGGTGGGACATCAATCGCCGGGGACAGTCCCGGGAGGGTCGCCCTGCGTCGCTCGTCACTCAGCCGCTAATTATAATGCCATTACAGTGAGAGTTATATTTATGGACTAAGAAGAGTATGATACTAGTCCAGGGATAGGGAATCTTTCATATTATAAGGCCGCATATAGAAAGAATATTTTCTAGATCAAAGGTACATATTCAATAATCATTCGGGCAATGCTAATAAACTAACGACTTTCTTTATTTAATATACATAATTCAAGCGGATAGGAAAACCTTCCTCCGAAAAAAGGGTTCTATGATATAAACGAGATATTACTTAAGCGAAATCGGACCACAAATTCGACCATAAGGGCATGAAAGGTTAGAAAGACACTAACAACTGTAATGAATCTATTAAACACCCAGTGGAGGGATAAGATGTGATTTATTTGATATTGCCGAGTTTGTCGATTATTTTACATGGTAATCCTTCGGTAAGGCCATAACATATTTTGAAGGGTGGGAACAATCAATTGTTCATGTGACATATCCCCTTCCCTATATATTGTTAGAAAAGTATGAGCCACTCGATACGATTTGACAATCGATCATCCTTGTACTTGGTTTCTATAAATGAATACATTTCATATTTGTGAAGATTTGGAAGTATGGAAAGTCGACCTAGGTCAGAATTAACTGAGGAAACAGTTACAATTCAGTAAGCGGTGTTAAAACAATGCAACACAAAATGTACGACTTTGAGTATACTTATATTATCGAGTTGGTAGCGCTTCGGACGACCAAGTAAAGCAAATGAACGATTTCAATTAATCTTATTCATTATGTATAAATTTGTATTTCATAAAGCGTTAGAGATCATCAGCTCCCCTATGGTTCGCTTTCACATCAAAACACCTATTCGTTAGTATTTATGTGGTACCCTAGTAAAAATTGTCAATATGAAATCATCTAGATACGCGCTATAGATCATAATCACGCCTTTTCATATCATATTTTATATGATAACGCTCACTAATTACCCAACACTAGATTATATTTTAAATGATTGTTTCAAAACTTTAATGAAGTAAAATGCGTCTTTGTAAAAGTTAAATCGTTATAGTATAAACTTGAAATTGCTATCGTTTAATTTTCTTAATGGCATAGTCATGGCAAGGACAGGTGGTCGGTAATAGCATATAAATAATACATAATTAACAAATTAAAAATTTAATGACAAGCGATAGTCTTATCAAGATTACATCGCAATTTGCGTCAAAAGACCGAAAAGATACTATTAACCGGTATTACCCCTTGCAAAGTGACATTAACCTGTAAATATAAGATTATTAGTATCGAAATATATTGACAGTTTATATTAAAACACGGTTATGAGTAGTTAATCATTGATAAAATAATTTACAATGAGAATCGACGCACTATAAAATAAGACGCAGGTGGTCAATATAATCATTATACTACAATATATATTACTCGTATACTTGACATTTATAATATACATACATGTTATTAACTTTACCGTTAATATATAAATTTTTGTACATAACTCAGGTTAAATGGAAGATGTTTTCCTTGGCAGTTTTCTGTACACCACGATATTTTTGACGATACCAGATAAAATATGTTTTATGCATTTCGTATCAAAAAATATGCACAGTGAAATGGTCATTTTGTAAAAAGCGTGAACGTTTTTCGATGCGATCACACATATCATTTTTTTTCGTACTCATTTTATGCGAACACGGAAAACATTAACAATGTTTAACGAAAGAATACGCATGTAGGCATCTTCCACCAGAGTGAAAGTGTAAACAGATTTCGTTTTTAGTAATTTTTCCAAAAAAATAGTATTTATTTTATAAGCATTTTTACCGCTCGTTTCGATTATGTATTATTGTTTGTTTGTTTACCATATTTCATTTGTATACGTATTTTATATCTGTGGTAAATATATTATTATATATCTTGAATTTAAGTTTTTAAGGTCGACTGGGGTCTGTCGACTTGTACCGGTCTACACCCCAGTATTTGAGCAGCTCTAGCGTACTTGACTTAATTAGTATTTTACTAATAAAGTGTACAATTAATATGAAATATACACTAAATTGTGCACAGATAAAAAAATAAGAAATCTTCTAGAAATTTGTAAATTTATGCCAAGACACAAATCGCAAAAAAATCATTATATCATATACATCACCTTGAAATACAGATAACCAGTTGTTTTTTTACAGATACGTTAAACAAATAGTAATATAGTAACAAAAGTAGTTATGAAAGTGGTTCGTTTTTACCAGAAACTATGTTTTGAGGGAAAATTTAGTCAAGTTGATATTTTTTATGTATTATATATGATTTTGCAAATAAAAGATTTACTGATTTTTCTTACAAAATGCCAAAATGTAAAATATGAATACCAGTACGATTAAAAAAATAAAAAAGATTATCAAAACAAGTGTCTCTAGTGATTACAATGTCATCACAACACTGCCGATAATCAGACAAAAACATGATCCGTAAACATCATAATGTTAAAAGAAATTAAGATACATGTTAATCCAACACCATACAAAGAAACTTTCTTTCTAAATATATATTATACTAAGTTAGCGAGAGATTCTTGCAGAATCAGGCCCCATAAGAGAATGTGTCGCCACGTATAAATGTAATTGAGATAGCCTTTAAATAATAGAGTGATGCGAATTGAGAATCGCGTCAAGTGAAATAAAACAAATAAAAGTCCCTTAAAAAGTTTTTTGTCACTACATATATCTAGTATTTATTATACACCATTAGCAAATTTGCCGTTTGCAAATTCAATTGGGCGGCAAACAAAAACGATAAAATATTGACAAAGCTCGACATCAATCGCTACCTACCCGGCCTTTCTATTTTCAGTTGTTCCGAAAACGCACGAAATAAACTCTACTGAATAATAACCAAATAGAAGGGTCTATTTCCGCCCAGGCCCGCAAATCAAATGCCCACATATATATAAAAGAAATATTTTATTCCCATAGAATATATATTACTTGGGTAACTATTTACTTACGTCTAGATTTTCCGAAATCCCGACAATAATGTCGTATTCGATCCGGAAAATTTTTATATTTGAATATATTGCTATATTTATGAGTGAAGCAACTTTTCCAGTTACGAATTGTCAAATTTTTCGAAATTATTCTGAAAGCTTTCGTTTAGTTTAACAGAGACCAAACGCAATTTATTTGAGAAAAAAAAATACAAAACGTATTTCGCAGCAAACGTAATATTTCATATTTTTCATCTTTCATAACAATGTGTCTGGCTATTTGGAAACAGATGAGTTCTTGTTACGTTCTTCCGATTTCTCAACGTTTTCAAATTAACAAAATGGCATTCATTAATAATACAGTGGAAATCGTTTAACAAGAAAAATCGGTTAATATGAATTGATATTCAGGTCCTGACAAACTAAGATGTAATTTCGTACAACGGAAATACGTTTAGCCTGCTTGTCGCACATCATATCACCCTTAGGTGGGTTGTCTAGGTACCATATTAGAATGTGAGTTTACCCAATACCAGAGAAAACATTTCAATCTGAAGGCGGTCAAAATATTTCATTTTTTATTTACAGTCAGTTTGTGAAATATATGGAATTATTTGTACTAAAAAAACACAATTGAAACATTTTACTTAGTATGTAATGTGTGGCCGTTGAGGGCCACATAATTGTGATTTTATTGTGGTCAGCCTTTAACGTTTGAATATTATATATTAACCCTCTCATTCCTATTGAACAGTAAACAATACGATTGATGAGTGATTAACTTGCGCGGAGACAGTATGGCTGAGAACTAGGTATCATAAAATGCCTTTATAGAGAATTCAATCGAGTGCAGGTGATAAGCTCGAAAATCAGTCATAAAACTCTCACATCTCAAAGATATCTTCAGTATAACATTCAATGGTAAATCAAAAATCAATATTTGCAAAGACTGCGAAACATAACTAAATACTTGAGTAAGTAAAGCGATTCATCAGAACTTGATTTGTTTATCGAGGGATAAGTGGCAAGTTAGTCCGGCGGTCCCTGAATTTGCGCGAGCCTACACATTTAATAGCGTGGGATGGGTATTGGACAGAGGTCGCCCGAAATCACAATTTGAATGCTTACACTGTGATTTAGTTCGGTTTGATCTGCTAATTCAACAGGATCGAAATACTGTTAAGTACAGCTGTAAATAATTCTCAATTTACATAGTAACCTGTAGCACCTAGTCAATTAGTCGATAGTTTGCTTCAAAAGAAAAGGATCGTACCATTTTATACAATGCACCTGTATTCAGACACCTTAAAACTGATCGCTAGAATAATCAAAGTAAATTTTAAGAAAACACAAATTATGACTTAACTTACTTAAATAATAAAATTTTCTTCGTTAAATAAAACAAGAGAAAGTCACTGTATGATAATAAAACAGGTGGAATCCTGTTGAATTTCGGGGAAACGAAAATAACAGTATGAAGTTTTTTTTTGAGAAATCGGACGAAAACATTACATAACTTAACAAATAATTATTAATTTCAGTATAACATAACAGATGAAAATGTTCAGCGAGTGTTGAAATTTGTTTACGTTTTTAAATAGTCGTATAAAATGGAAGGTTTCTTCTTTTTTCAATTTATTCAATCTTATCATTACATAAGGGTCGTCCATAAACCACGTAACGCTCTTGAGGGGTAGTGAGGGGTGCTCACCAACGTCTATATAGTGTTAAAAGGGGGGAGGAGGGGTTAATTTGTGTTGTTGCGTAACACTTTTCCCTCTCAAAAGAGAGGGAGGGCAACCTGGATATCCACACGGCGTCACATGGAGGGGTTAGGGTAGAAAAACGTAAGAAAAAACGTTACGGATGACCCCTAAGAAGTATTATAAATAAAACGTTGGAAATCTCACTACTGTATATTAGTATATAAAATAATATCCATAAATCTAAACCTGTTTTCGTTAATATTACAGATCACAACGGTTACGAACGTTTCAAAAATATAAGAGTTTTATTTACAGACTTTTGGTACAAGGTCATCCATAAATCACGTAACACTCTTGAAGGGGAGGGAAGGGTGGTCACCAAAGTCTACATGGCGTTTCAAGGGGAAGAGTGGGTAAATTTGTATTATTATGTAACACTTTTTTATTTGAAATCTCGTAAATTTCTAGTGAGTGTGGAAAGTAACGTAAACTTTGAGAGGAGGGAGAGAGGAGGGTCAAGCTGAATGTCTACATGGCGTTACATGGTAAAGGGGATGGTAAAAATGTAAGAAAAAGGTTAGGTGGTTTATGTACGAACCCAAAGAAATGTTACAATATACTCGTAGGTAATAAAAATAACAATGTCTCGCATTCTATCAATTAATACTAATTAAGTAGCAGTGTGTTTGTGTAACGCACTGCTAAAATAATGTTTGGGATCCATTATCGGTAACCACAACAAAGAAAGAGAGATTTGCCAGAGAAAATGATCGGCAATAATCGCTACATGACAAGTATGGAATATAAGATGAAATATTTGAGCGGCAGGTGGCAGACATTTTGCGCTAGCCGAATATAGAATGTCAAAACTCTGTTTGTCAGTTATCATTTGCTAGAATATCGAAATGGGAACGTGTGTGAGAAAAAAAAACTTTTGCAAAAGAAGCTGTATTGCTATCGATCGTAACAATGTTCAACATCAGTCAAAGATTTAATTATTTAAGATGTGCTTATAATTTAATGTCATTCGTATACCCGGCGTAAAAAATGGTTCCTACAAGGTAATACTGGCCATTGGGTATTAACCAAGGGTCGGTCGATTTTTTTCCGACTCCGACTCCGACTCCATTTTTCATTTTCCTTAATGAATATCATTATGGCATATATCAAATGTCAACAAATGAATATGATTCAGATTTCCAGGACTACATTATATTGGACATTTTCTCTGAAGCGGTGTTTAATGTTTTTTTTTTAATAATGTAAAGTTTTCTTTAATAGTGCTTTTATTTGAGAGTTACAATATACACAACTAAATACACGTTCTATCAAAAGGAATAAATCCAAAAATGCCAAATTATTATCAAAATTCAGCTTTCGATTTTGAAAAAAGAACGATCTATTAAGTTTGTACGAAGAGGAAAAAAGCAGTAAAGGTCAATTTTAATAGGTTTTCTTTAATAACTTTCTTAATTATCAGATCAGGAAAATGAAACACAAATTTATTGGTCATGATACACTTCAAGTTTGCGTAAATGTGACTTTGACTAAAATTCATTAAAACACGTTTTTCGTACCTCCTGTAAATTTTCTCACTATTACATTCATAGAAAAATACAGTTATCATTTTATTTACTATTTTTTTTAAATATAAGTTACTATCGTCAGAATTTACAAATGTTAAAAATATCCACAAAATAATTATTAACTAAACCCCATTTTCCGCTAATAATAAAAAAAATGTCAGAAGTGAAACACAGAGTGCACATATTTATTTGCTCGCGTTAAGCACATTTAACGTACGAGTATTAAAGCTCTAATAAAAATATACGCTTCGCTATGAATCTACGCGATAAATGTATTACATTCACACCATCCGTACTGGAATAAAAATCTATATATATAAAAATGAATGTCTGTGGCTATGATCCCTATAGTCT
>JAPMAE010004415.1:0-12723 GCA_036584705.1 Rhyacophila sp. 25_7
AAACTAGAAACCCCATTATCTTAAATATTTCAGAAAGGGGATAGCCCAATCTGGCATTAACCGCCTCATTTTATCGTCATCAATTATCCTGAAATGCCTTCTTTAGTGCAACAAATCTTTAACAACACAGTTTTCAGAACAAAATTTTAGTCATAATGTTAAGTCTACATACGTTTATCAACTTTCACAGTACTTTTCTCTTCGCAAGTAAAATGTTAAGACGATACTTTTTTTATTGTTCAACTATGTACACTACATGGGTGGGGTGGAAAGATTTGGTAGCTGGCTCATAGCAAACTCATGCAGCTCTGCTATGGGAGTGGTTAAAGAAAACAAAGATTCTTTCGTGCGATGTCAGGAAGGCGGCCGTGCACAATCGCGGCTTCAAATACTAGCGTGTAAGTGGTGAGAAAAACAAAAAAAGTCATATATGACATTTTGTTATAAAATTTTATTCTAAAACAACTGTTTTTGTACATACGGTATAAAGTTAAAAAAATTGCTTTTGAAATTTGGAGTTTCTTTTGCAGTAACGAATTATAAGCGGTCGATTTTCTTTTCAAGATATATGTGAACCCAAAATCTTCTTCGTATTATATTTATTCTGTAATGATAGTTACACTGGCTTATCGCTTGAATCATTATCCATAGTCCACAGAGATTGTGATGTTCCACCATCCATGACCACACATAAAACTATAGATTTCGATCACTTCTAAGTAGATCGCGTATGTGGAGCTTCATCACGAATGAGTTAGTAAACGGTTCGTATTTTCAATAACAAACCAGTTCCATCTTTTTTGAGTAGTTCCGTGTGTAGAGGACCATACTCTTATCATATATACAAACTAGTGTAACAACTTCAATATACCGGCTTTGTTTTTGTGAGTTATGAGCTGTTAGTCCAATACCAGCACAATAACGCACATTTACTATGTGTATCGTCTTTCCTTCCAAATTACTCGCGTAACAGCAACTTATCAATGCACACAACGCTAATCCTCAATACGAATCAGTATATCACTGATATGTATAATATTTTTAATACACGTAGTCCTTTATTATTTCAGAATAACTTAAATGTAGGATAGTCATGTCTGGAACTGAACCGGCCAATTTAAGTGTGCCACGATTTAAAAAAAAAATAAGTCAAAGTAAGCTGTAATAAAACTTTCAAAGGTTTTTGTGTATTGCGAATTTTATTGTAGCATTAACTGAAAAGGATGGGAAAAACTTCATTAGATAATGAGGAAATAAAAAAAACATGTTTTTTTATATAGTTTTTATTATATTTTAAAATAGCACATTGAAACGCAATATTATTTTAATTTTCATAACACATTTTATAAGTAACATCAATATTTAAGTTTTTCTTAATTTTACTACATAAAATACATCTCCAAAATACAATCATATTTTATCAATTATTTTTTATATCTGAAGATACAATATTTTATTTTCTCTCTCTTATATATCTCAAACATGATTAATTTTTATATAAATTATGTTGAACACATCTGCGAACTTTCCCAAGATCATCTTCGTTGTAAATCGATTTATAAAAATAGTAAACGGTACACCAATATTGGTGGTAATCTCAATCAGCTTAAGGCTTTGACCATAAAAACGAGATACTCATAATATTGTCAAGTTGATTATAGCGGAAGGCAATTTATTCCAATTTGAATAAATGGGAGATTAAATGCTATGCTCAACGGAAGTTTCTAATGTATGAACACACAACAAATAGTATACATATCACAGAAGATGGCACGTGCAATTTGTAACACTATGATGCAGTTTAAGGCTTCGATTATGAAAGACATATTTGTCAAATTGTGGAAGAGAATACTGAGATAAATGAATGACACGAAGTAAATAAATCTTATGCCCGAATGAAACATTCGCAGGTTCCAGACAAACCGCTGGCCAACGACGAATAGGCGAACATCAAAGCTTGTTAGTTTCGAATACTTTAATATTTGATTAGAAATAAGCAACTTCAGCTCTATATAGACCGTCTGGTCAAAACCGATAATTCGGCCAATTTTATGGTTGGGTTTTAATTACGGTAGTAAAGCATAGCACGCAACGATGGTTGAATAAAAAAGGTAAATGGTCTTCCTGAAAAGATAATCGTATACAGTAGTAACTCTCTCTAAAACAAGAGAATAGTCAAACAGACTCATATTGCCTCTAAAATGAATAAGCTTCTCAGCTATATATGGCGGTGTCTCTAAATGTCATGTTGATGTATCTCTTTTATGTTTAGTTCGAATATCTAAAAATAAACTAAATCCCAAATAAATAATTATTTGGTAGAGCTACTGGCGTTGAAATGACCTGGGAATTTAACGAAGATTTCCTAGAGATTGATTCTTATAGGCATAGTATTGTAAATATTACTAAACGAATAAAGCTATAAAGACGAGTTTTTGGACGCTAATTATATGACTTTATATGAAAACTATTATAATATAATATGACAAAACGTCCATTCATATACAAATATTAATATTGTGTCAAGAATGTAGGGAGTAGAAAAACTATACATTTTATTAACTACTCCAATACTTTGTTGAAAAAATAACACAATAAAAGGCTTCTGTGAGTATAAATGTTTTTTTTTATCTATAAAAATATAAAGTTCTAATGAAGGCGTCGTTCATAATTACTATTTACACATTTAATGACATTGATAATTCGGTTTGTTTAGTGTGGATTCAGCACAAACTGACGAAACCACGACGCCTCACCAATCGCCAGTTTGCACTTCACTAGTCGGCGCATGTTCTTGCATGAATTAGACTGATAATTATATCGATCGTCCAGTTCATCACTCAGACATCTCCAAATAAGCAGCTTTGAGATATTGACAAAAGCAATATTCTGATGGTCACCATAAATCAAATATTATTGATAGATGATGATAAAATTTTGAGTAATTGGTGATACAAAAATAATGCCAGATGCAAAGTGTCCCGTTCATTAGTAAAACATTTATAAATATCCTAGTAATTAACTGGAGAATATTCAAATTTCGGTTAATTCTTTACTAATTTATTGGCATAATCTTTTTTTTTTAATAATCTGAGTATTGAAATGGAGTACAATATTCTACATATAACTGCATATTTAACTCAAATTTTCGTTTTTTGGAGTTGTCTGACTAACGAACTGAACGATAAATATGTAGCATTTGTTATTTGTCAGTTATTATTGGTGTTCGTTGGTGTTTTGTCATGCTGTTGATGTTAATTTTTAATTCTGCATTTTTCAGAAAATAAAAAATATTACACCTCTTTGTTCGCGTTCTTGGTACGTCAATAGACAGCACGCGTGCTTACCAATCCTAAGGTTTGCAAACGGATTTCATAGCTTGTCAAATTTTGGTATGTGCTTCAAATCAGGTTATTTTCCAAATTGATCAATATAATAATTTATAATAAATTACTAGTAAACACCTATTTAGCAATCTTCACATTGTGAAGATCCACGTGCTCCGTTATCAGAGTAGATATAGTTAAAAAAATATTTATACATTATTTTTGTTCGATTAAATTTAAGTTTGTAAATAAAACTAATTGTTTTTATCGTTTTAAACACGTTTTTGGTGGATTTTTAGAAAGCCATCATGGTTCAGAAATTTGTCCCGCAATTCGACATTGATTCATCGATGAATTAATGTCGAAACGTGAGGTACTAGTTATAGCAACAGTCCTGTTCGTAATTGATTAGTGATATCAATTTGAATGCAATGTACCAGTGTGATTTGTAGAATGTGTATATAACGTCCATCTTTTTCATGACATATCTAGATACTGTTACTAGATAAAGTATTGCAAAAATAATCTTAGAACAATACATAGTGTATCGACACTGAAGCTAACATATATATATGTATAAAAAACAGTGTTATTTGCGACAAGATGACATAATTGATAAAAAAACCTAGAAAAGGCTTCAATCAACACATAATTGTATTTTACTACATTTCTAAAAAACGAATACACGTTAGAGTCACCATATGGTATCTAAAAGCAGTGACGTAGTGAGAAATTTTGTGCCTTGCGCAAAAATTACGAAAAGCTTCCTAGATAAGTAAAAATTTGTTACATATGTTGGGTATACGTATAAACATTTAGAATTCCCTTTCTTTGTACGTTTTTTTCCTTCATACTTAGTTATAACGTAGCTACGCCACTCTCCAGAAGAGATTCCTTCATATTTTAATAAGAATGTAATATCCTAAAATAACTTTTGGTATGCAGGTATGCAACATTGACGCATTATTTGTTGTTTATATTTCAATTAAACTCGATAATACGGTACCGGAAATTATGAACATCTTGAAACAAATACTGCGGATTATAATTCCTAAAGAATTCGTACTTTGTAGGTAAACAATTTTGTGAGCAGCTGAATAGGTATAGGATTAGAGTAAAACTTCTAAATAACAGATTAAAATTGCTGATTAAATCTAAATAATATAATAAACGTCCTGTTTGTTATACACATAACAATCAAAAGTCCCCGTTCATAAACATTCGTAATAATTATCGATATTATGAAGTAGAATTGCTGAAAGCATGCGGTTTAAAATTTACCATAGCACGCCACAGCGGATACATATACATATATTATCAGAAGATGAATAAATAGGATTTTGTACGTCTAATATAATAATATATATTTACTTCAAATATCAAAAAAAAAAAACTTTTATAGTTCTTTTGACGTTTTAGGATCTTATATATACGTATAATATGGCATTTAAAAAAGAGTATTAAAGTCCCTTTCACTCGGAGTCATTTTGGTAGTAAATGAGCCGTCAATTTAGGGAAAAAATCATTCTGGGAAGTTTTATCTACAACATTATTTCAATGCAATGCAAAATTTTCGCAGGAAAAGCTATAAAATCAGTGTTATATTTCCTTAATTCTAATTGGTGTGCTCAGTGCACCATCCGAGTTGTACCAACCCAAGACTGAATCACACAATGAGTGGTAAGGGTTAAGAACACCTCAATATATGACACCTTCTTACCCGTATTAATTCGTTGTACCAAGGCTATTTTTATAAAGTAAAAGTTTGCGGTCTTCTATAAGTTTTATCAAGACCCAAGTTTTATTAGGGTTACAAACTAATATTTTTTAAATTCGTTTCTTAATATATTGACTTCATTTAAAGTTGTGCCAATTTCAAAATGCGAAATATCTATCGCCATTGTGTCGTAAATCTATTTATAATAGATTTTGAGATAAAGGAAATGTTGCTTTGTTCAATTTCTCGTTGGTAAACTGACGCCTCAAGTTGTAAACGACGCAGATGAAATAGAGTTCCAACACTGAAAAAAATCAAAAAAACATAAAAATCTAACTCAATTTTTCTGATCTAAAAATACTCGTATTAATAATAGAATATTTAAGAAATGATTGAAAAAAAACATTGAATATCATTGAACAAAAATCATCGGAATAGAAAGATATTTTTATTTGAGTTAAGCTTAAAATGAATAACATGCGAGTATATTGGGAATACAGTTTATTTTGAAAAAGCGTCTTCAATGACAATGGTAGTCAATGCCTCAAACTAGATAAGTTATGTTCATGTTCTAAGTGAAGGCAATATTCAACCCAGGGGGATAAGGGTCCACTATGTAAAAAAATATTCATAAGCTAGAGCTCCGTGGTGTAAAATCTAGGATACTAGTATAGAGATGGCACGTATCGTGTTTCCCCGAAAATAAAAACAAGTATTATATTAATTTTGCATCCAGAAAATGCTTTATAGCTTATTTTCGAAGCAGGGCTTAAGTGTTTTCGGGAAACCCCCAAAAAGACAAAACAAAGTCTTATTTTCTAAATAATTGATGAAATCCATGTTTTTAAAGATCATTTTTTTATTTATTTGATAGTACAACAGTATATAATATACAAATAATAATAATATAAAGTTTATTATGAAATAAAATGTGGAAATCCTTAAAAATCATTATAAGGTTAATTTCAGAGCGGGTTTTATTTTTAAGGAAATACGGTACGCCGATATTTAGCAGGCACGTAACGATTTTCAGATTTAAGTGAATAAATGCATTCCATTTCATCGGAGTATGCTGTTAACGAATGACAGGGTCATCACGTTATGTTTCTAAGTAAAAAAAACAATTATATCATATTTTCTAAATGTAGTTATTTAAATAAATAAATCACAGTAAAACAGTCGATAAATAATATTTGGAAATTTTCGGCACGTACACGTAAAAAGGCTCATCACCACTGCTATAGCTAATATTTATTTATAGCTGATCATTCCTAATCTGTATTATTTTAGTTTGTGCAGTTATCCATGGACTTAGATGGATTGTAGCTCCAATTTACATATGAATAATATTGATATCCATAAGTTTCCAGTCAAATGGTGTTTAAGAGGTAGTAGAATCAAATAATATTTGTCGACTGATTTTACAAGTAATTACTGTTAATTTAAATAATTTATTTAGAACGACGACATAACTTTTGTAAGCCACTAAACATAACTGCTGAAATGACTTTTTTCCATACCCCTATCGGATTTAAATTAGGAAATGAAAAACTAATCGGCAGAGGCTAAATCGAGAGAGTAAGGTGAGTGATTTGATTCCTGGACGCCACAGTACAGAATAATAGAATTCACAGAAGCGGCAGGATGTACTGGCGCTTTATCGTACTGGATAGGTCGTTAAATTGTAATACCTGTGTAACATGGTCGGTATTATTGGAAGCACGAACGACCCAGATTAAAAAGAAACTGTTCTGATGGTCCAGAGATGCTAAGCTCACGTGAAAGATGAAAATGGGTTTCTCGTGATTTTTTCAAAATAATTTGTAATACTTACAGCTTGTGAGGAATCCGATTATCAATGTATATAGACCGAGGAAGAAGTCTGATCGAATCATCACAATGATAGAATTTCCAGTATACGACGCGATGTAGAGGAAGATGATGTAGCAGTTGATTATCACCCAAGTGTGAAGATATTTGTCATTTTTCTGCAAGTGAATATAAAAATAATACATTTTTAATAGCGAGACGTCATAGTACATCCATGACGTTTCAATTCTAGTGTTAGAATTGGAACTTACTTGGAACTGGTTAGAATTAACAATTTGTTTGGATAGGAGCAGGGAAACAGAATATTCATCTGTTCATCTATCTAGTTATGATTCAGAATAAAAACACGCCAATCATTTAATATACACAATGAATTATTTTATTTCCATAAAAAAATACGGAAAAAAATAATCCATTAACATTTATTACAATTAGTTTGGTACTTGTCAATACGCACACATACACGTCACGTCTTAACAACTTAAAAGATACATAAAGCCGCGCGCACAGGTAATAAATGAATAAAAGAACCCGGTGAAACTTGGTTTTAGTTAGTATTATTACATTAAATGGTATATTTTTACTTGACTGTATTTTAAAACTATTTTAGACCCGTAAAACTATTGCAATGGTATATGTTTTTTTTTTAAAAAGAAAATTTCAGTTCTTATATGATCGATTAAACCTTATCACTCTGAATTAGGCCCGATTGAAAATATCTGGAGAATTTTGAAATATTTCGCATAACGTAGGACAGACTTGCGACAGGAATAATGAAGGACGAGGATAAGGTAGAATGAATTAAAGGACGATTAAACCATATTGATGCAAAAATGTGGTCTTAAACTATATACAACACGTTACAGAAATTGAAAAACACTATGAAACAGAATTCATAATTGATTACGGTGAGAGCAGCGACTCAGAATATTCATCTGTTCATTTATATAGCTATGATTCAGAATAAAAACATGTCAATGAATTATTTTGTTTTTTATTTCAATAAAAAAATACGAAAAAATCGATCGAGATTTGTAACAATTAGTTTTGTACTTGCCTGTCCTTCTCAACACGCACATATATATGATGTGTATGTATAAATTTAACATACAAATAGAGCCGCATGCAGAGATAAATGAAATGCATTAAATATATTTTTTTTTGTTTAAATAATTATTACTGTAATCATCTGGTTAAAAACAGAATCCCAAATATGAAATACACAGCTTATGAACTTTCTAATGAATTCAACATTTTCACGAGAATTCATTATATTTTAGTAATATGTTTCTGTTCACTTTTTATAATGTACTCGTATGTCTAATGTTGTGTGTATAATATAAATACATATAGCAATACATACCTGATTAACGCCAACGAGCAATATAACCGATAACGTAAAGAGGCTTCCAAGGGTCAGGAATGTAGAAGTGTCGATAAAATCACTGACCGATACTGACTTTACTTCTATTCCATTTGCTTCGCGTTGTTTTTTCATTTCATCGAAGGCGATTTCTAACACAAACAAAGCCAATGCGACGAATATTAACCCGATGATTGAAAAAATCTGAAAAATAAGAAAGAATATTGTTATAAAGTTAAGTTACTGTTGAAATCGAAGAAGGTAATCGTAAAAATACTGTGGTCCTGTGTAAAAATGAGACGAACGCGACGAGTTGATGCTTATGCCTCACGTTTGAGTGATTCGATTAATACTGGATATTTGGATCGGCGTATTTAGTATTAACCACCACTAAAATACGAGAATTTTGATATTTAAAATAAAAATACCGTATTTAGTCGATTCTACGTTATTTTCCCTATTTTGGTGTGTCTAAATTAGAAGTGCATCTTATGATCGCGTAAAATTCTACAGTCTTCGTGATTTTCGAAAGCAAGAGAAAAGAGTTGGTCACTTGTTAAGACCATGTATTATTGTGCGTGTACAAAAATGGATGGATAGACAATTGTATTAGAAAGAAGTCGTTTGGAATAAACGCCCTTACGCTCTGACATAACCCGACGAGTTTATTGGTTCTTGATGGTTTACGTTGACATTTAACGGAAAAAATAAAAAATAATCTTGCCGAAATGCGCTGTGAATTGATTGAGCCGGTAGCATAACTAGCCAACTGCAAAATTTTGATGTTTCAGGCAACAAATCTTTTAGAGGTTATTTATGAAAAGAACATACATCGTGGTTGTGAACTGACGATCTCTCATTAGTACCTTATAAAAACTGCAAAATGGGTGTCAACTGCTTGGAAGAAAATCCCAGAGACAGTAGTGGAACATTTTTCAAGAAATGCTGCATCACTAACTTTTTTGTGGGAAAACGTAGATAATGACTGTGTCAAAAAGTGATCCAGAAAAATTGAACATTGAATTTTAAGAAACCTCAAACTATGCAGGAAGGAGACGGCGACAATAATATTTATTGCAGTCACTCTCTCACCAGCTGCAATTTTTTTAACCAAGCCCGCTCCGAAACGAAGCATATGGATCTCCACAATGTGAAGATTGTTTTGATAGTTTTTTACGAGCAATAATTGTCGATTATTAACTCAACTGTTCCGGATTCGTGTCCTGGCTACAATACAAATGAATAAACGTTTAAAGAAATTTTGCAATTAGCACGGGCTTGCTAGGCGTATGCTCTATCCACTAGCCTAACGAGGGCGACAAGATTTGAACCTGCAAAATACGGCTGGTAAGTCGATTGCCCTATCAACTCACGTATGAGTAATGTAAAAAATGTAATATTCACGACATATAAAATAAAACATGTTAAATGAGTTGCCAAGAACCAGAAAGTGACACGCAATATGAACCATGTCAATTCCACAAAAAAGACATTTGTATACGTAATAAAACAAAGTATTACCTAATGGGTTGTGTTAACAAACTATTTATTACTCGTAAAATAAACTTTTATGAGAATTTTTACGTTGTGAAGATCCATTTATTTCGTTTCAGGGCGGAAATGATTATAACAATCAGTGATCAAAACTATATATACAAGTGTGTTTAGTCAAGGTTATATTCGTAGCAATAGAAATATTTTTCTCGGCTCACTTCATTTTAAATGCATATCACGATATTTTTTATTTTTGATATGCCAAATTATGGAACATTTGCATATTTATGTGTCTATTTTATTAATGTAATTTAACGTGTATTTCGTTGTGTAAATTGTGATTCTAAAATAAAATCACTTAACAAAACTGAGGGCTAAGCCCTTTTGTCTAAAGTGGGTCGATATCTATCCTCAATGTGTCTTTAATATGTATAAATTATTCAATAAATTACAAACTTTTATCATCACAGAAGTAATAAACAATAGTAAAGCAAACATATATAAAAATAATAGATACCAGAGTAATCCATCCAATGAAGAGAGCCCCAGTCTCCAGCTTACACCCACAGCAGCACTGACTTACGTGAGGAATGCGCATTTTTATGATGATCTTCAGAATACTAGAATAGACGAATATAAATATTCAGGTGGGTACACATGTTTGATAGAGGAACCTCTCAAAGCAATCAAGGCCACATATCTAGAGGTAAATTATGTATTAGCGAGACAAGTCACTTAGGCAACCCGAAGCATTTGAGTCACGTTTTACTTGTTGTATAAATGGCTGTATAAAACTCTATTCTATATATACAGGGCTTGTTTTAGTGTAATTTTCCATGTAATATGAGCATTCCAAACCGACTACAGTGAAACTCGATGTATCTTAATTTGTAATTATCTATCAAACTTCGATTGTAACATGAAAATTTGTAGGAACATTAGAAAAAACTCTTTGTCATTACAACTTTACAAGAATTTAAAAAAATAGAGCGGTGGAAACCAGTCTTCTGAAATATTTTACAACTATATATCAAATACTTTTTTTAATACGTTGACTGCTGAAGACGCGTCTAACGCGTAAACACATACATTGGAGAGACGCTGATTATACGTCAGCAGTCAGCGTGTTAAATTTCAAAACCAGTTTCTTATGTTACGACATTTTCAACCTGAGATAGCTTTCCGCTAAGAATTACAAGAAGGGAAGATTAGCTACATTTTTAAACTAAAATTAGTGTTTTATTTTATAATTAAAAAAAGATATTTTATGGTTTAATGCTCTACTCATAGCAATGCATTTTTTTTTAAATATTTAGAAATATCCAATATAGGTAAATATTTATCTGTTTATTGAAAAAAACATTTTCTGCCAATTAATTTTTTATCTTTAGTTTTAATTCAATAACGATAAAACGCATGTATTTAATAATGTTTTGACTTTATTTTCAAGGACTTGCAACGAATTATCACCATATGGCCTTATGAAATACGAGTAATCATGGCCATATCCGATTGCACAATCAAACACCACGCCTCTTTATCTCCAACTGTCTCTCTTCCCAATCGTTCACGCTCTAAACACGTATCACAACAATATCCGCTTAACATCATTCTACGACGACTTAATATTGTAAAATAAATATTGGTAAACTAAACAATAAAATAATGGGGGAAATAGGCATTACTCGATATCTGACATTGTATACTTTGGTCAGAATTCGCGATCAAGTTCAGAGACCGACGAACTCTGACGAGACATAAAATCGGCGGGGCGATGCATATATGAAGGTGATACTCATACATAGAGACACGAGGTTTGAGCATCAGATTTTTTAAATTACAGGCAAGCCTTCTATAACACGGTAGTTAGGTTCATATAAAATACCGTGTTATATGAAACCGTGCTGTATGATACTAAGAGATAAGTTAACATATATTTTTTTTAATTAAAAAATATTATTTAAAATATTTTTTTCTAACCATATCCGCTCTGAAATGAAGCATATCGGCCGTGTTTAGGTAAAAGGGAGCAACTCTCACAGAAAAAAAATTACAGGGATCACAAAAAACGTGTTTTAATGATTTTTAGTCAAAGTCACATTAACATAAACTTGAAGTGCAAGATGATCAATAAATTCGTGTTTCATTTTCCTAATCTGATAATTAAGAAAGTTATTTAAAAAAATCTCATTAAAATTGACGTTTGATGCTGTTGTTCTTTCCATACAAACTTATAACAAATCGATAACATCGTAAATATTGTTAGCGCATCGTTAGGCGCCATAGATTAAGCACTAATATTATTTATAGTACTTAGAGTATTGAATTTCTGGGAAGACCATGCAATGATTATATTTATTGAAATAATACTACAGTTTACATTTGAATGGTCCATATACTCCGTTTCAGGGTGAACATGGATAATAAATTGCAAAAAACATATTGAAAAAAAGGAATTATTATTTATATATCGTAGCTATACTGGCAAAAGGCGTTAAGTCAAAGACGACTGTTTTGAGAAAATTGATTTTAATTTTAACCTCTCTGTGTCTAGTTCTATTGCTTTCCAGAAAATTTTCGAGTGTAAAAAAACGTAGGTCATTAATATTTATAGTTTTACCCGTTCTGATACACATCTACATTGTTCAGGAAGAAGGGATTAACCCCAGCAAAACAAATTTTACGGGAGCAACAAAAAACGTTTTTTAATTATTTTTAGTCAAAATCACATTAACACAAATGCGCGGTGAACAATAAATAACTGTTTTATTATCGCGATCTGATAATTACCAAAGTTATTAAAGAAAAATCATTAAAATGGAGAGAAAATACTTTTATACTTTTTTTTTTCAAAATTTACAGCAAAATTTCAATAATAATTCAGCATTTTCGGGTTAATTCCTTTTAACAGGACGTACTCGTATATTTAGTCGTGTACATTGTAATTATCAAATAAAAACACTTTTCAAAAAACTGAGTGTTAAGCCCTTTTA